>QQSS02226164.1:0-10509 GCA_003687565.2 Craspedacusta sowerbii | reverse complement strand
TATATAACGGCAGATTATGTTTCCTGGGGACTTGGAGAACGTTGAAATTAGGTCCTCCGCACTTCTACGCTCGCTAGCGCACACAATCAAAACGCCTTCAAATTTCCGGGTATCTATCTTGATTTTCATTAATTAACTAGGGTTTAATTCAATTATTTCTGAGCCGATGAATTGCTAAATTACATTAGTGAGCGATCTTCCGACAAAGGATCGACGATAATATCCCTTGCCAAACCTAGAACCAGGACATAAGTTGAAAAAAAAAAGCTCCATGCCTAAGACATCGGCGCCTCAGGACCAAATCGATTACCTGGTTGAACACCATGCTATCTTCGATACAGTGCCAGCTTGGTTAATTGTAGCTATCTACGTTACGGGGGACGTTAAAGAAATAAAATAAACTTTTAACAAGCGCTAATAGTAAACTGCGACTTTTAGCAGGCACTTCATAATGGCGCGTCATTCATGGTATGCTCCATTGCACGCCAATTCAACAATTCATGACCATCAAAAGGAGTGCAAAGATCACGACTTGCATAACTGAACAGGAAAGCGACCATCTTAAATCCAGCTGCGATATACGGCAGTGCAATATATGATTCGCAATATATGATTTCGTAAGACTGCTGAATTGAGCGCAGATAATGGAAAGTCAGGTCTGAGGGCCTAGCTGTAAGTGCCATGGACACGGAATTTCGGTACCCAACAACTTTCACGTATTTCTTATCAGAGCGTCTCACTCCCAGTGAATGCACAATGCGGTCACCCTACAGAAAAGATACGGGCTTCTCAGAATTCCTTATGTCCCAGACCAACACCGCACCTTGGCTACCCTACAACAGAGACAAGGACACTCATACTTAGATATTTTAAAAATCACTTACCGCCAATAGTAAAAACTGCAGCTTCCAGGGTCTAACTATCAATGCCTTGCATATCGCTGTCCCGCGAAACAGAACTTTAACTTTTACAATTTACTGCTCACTTACTTTCTCACATTCACAAAAAGATCCTCTGCTCGTTGCTAATAGACATCAGCTAGGGTAAACGCACTTAACCATTAATAGCATAGTTCGATGAAGTCATGTACCTCAGCGAAGGACGCAATGTAGTCCGGGCAAAACGGGTCAACACAAACCCCATAAATATGCTTTGTGCTGGCTATCACAGTCGGATTGCGAGCTGAAAATCAATAAACAATAAACCATAGCTCTAAAATGATTGATTTCTGATCCTCAAAATATTAAGGGGTATTCCCAACTTAGCGAGCAGAACTCCCCTTCACAAGTCACAAGCACAGGCCTAAAGTATGTAACCATGCGCAGCGCCAAGTCTAGCATTTTTATAAAATCACATCTGTTAAAATTTCAAACGAATGATTTCCTACCTCGCATATCGAATAGCCGTAGCCATTTCGGAGCTTGACTTGCAAACAGAACTTTGGGTTTTCCCGGCGCCCAAGCCAACGAAACGGTTGCTTCAGACGCTCCTAAAAAAAACAGATACCAGAGTTATGAAGACAGCTTCAAGGAAAGTCCTTATATTAAAAAAGATTTTTCACAAGTATGAATAGCATAGTCATCAATTTAAGACGAGCTACCTACCATGCTCGAAAACAGGCTTTCTCGATGTTACGACTGACCTAAAACGTAAATTGACAGCATACTCATACCAGAATAAAAGTAGAGACCAACATTTGAAATAAAAAAATTGATTAAAATTCTGCAACATGCAGCCTTTCCAAACATTGAAACATATACGCACAAGGTTGCCTTTACACATGGGGAACACAGCAAAAATACATTTTCAAAACAAGCCAAGTAAAAAGTTAAGAACCAGCATACCGATCAGACGGTTGGTTTGCACCACCTTCAACAGAAAGAAAAGCAAAGTTTAAGCAAAGCACAGATCTGCTTAATTGGCACAGTCTTACTAAAATTCAATTGCACAAAACGAGATTCAAAATCTGGTAACTCTCGGCGCAAAAGTAGAAATAAAAGATACCACATTCATGACTTATAATTTTACTTATCTCACATAGAATCAGAATTTAACGCACTCCAAAGCACAACATTTTTGTTATATCATTTACATCCGCAAAAAGATTGCAGAGTACACGTTTAGCAAAGTTGAAACTTCATTGTTTCATGAAAGTTTCAGGTAGCAATCTTTTACAAAATCCTAACAAACCTGGCGTCTGCTCAATATCCCAGACAAGGAGTGATGGCTCATATCGCACTTTGTCCAATCCGCAAGCAAGCTAACAAGACCGAAATAATGAAAGGCAGGCTGGATTAAAATTCAAAAAACTCTTCAAACATTCAAGAGCCAAATAACGAAGCGATTCAGCGAAGCGTTGGCAGGTGAATGTGAATACCCGCACAAATAAAAGTCAGACACAAGCCACAGATTTTGAATACTTTCTGGCACTTTAGTTAGGGCAAGAAGATTTATGTAAAGTACGGCATATAATGAAGACAAAGCGAAGATACTATCCACTTAACATCGCAGGCTTACACGCAGTGGAGTTTACCTGAGTAAGAGAGTTTGCGACCATCAAAAGAAACGCATGTCCAAAGGTGCACCCACTAAATGCGCTTCCTGCTCTGCTCGAATCGAGACTATCAACGGCAGAGGCCAGGAGGCTGTTTTGCATTCAAATGTAAAAAACCCTAGCCTTTCAAACTGGCACATGTACGAAAGCACGCCTGCTTAACCTCGCAACCGTACGGCGAGAATTTGGGACCTTCGGAAACGCAACAAGGCGAGAAGGAAAAGCACGATGGATCTGATATTTAATGCATGTGCAATGATATCGAAAAGGAAAGTTTGAAGCTTGAATTGGGCTTGCTATTTGCCGACGTTTTGGCGGCGTACGCGGCATGCAAGATCTGGGCGCCGCGCTTAATTAGGACAGCCCAGACGGAAGAAAAAAGCTTGGACAGTTTTTCGCACCTGGAAAAGTAAAGAAAAACTTCTGCTTGCCCATTCTCTAATCCTTGCCTCTCTAACCTATACTCATCAACTGCTTCTCCATAAGATTCGCAGTTTGAATTTGTAGATGAAAATACCAAGGATTTGTTGACGGAAATACAAGGCACAGATAAGTACGCAAGCAACTTGGGTTGACAGCAAACAGCAGGATAGCGGTACGTACGCGAAAGTCTGGACAACTTTAGCAATACCGAGCTGGTCTTTGCTCTGGCCCAGTGCAAGTAATGCCGCCGCGATCAATTTCTCATTTGTTTTCGTCTCGTTAACCAATAAACGAACCTCAACTGCCATTAATTGTTCTCAAGATTTATACTTAAACCGATCGCTCCTGTCCGAGTAACTTCATGTAATAACTACTTCTACTAAGCTGCAAAGCGCATTTTTCTTTCTTCAACGATACTCTACAGGCACTCAGAGCACTTACGAGCTATGTTTTCTCCTAGCTACATTTTCTCCAAACAAATGTAATTTTATCATCAACATCATCTTCCAAGGTGCATTTCGAATTCTCAGACCAAGAAAAAGCGTCAATCCGCACCTATGTTTTCGGCTAGTCTTAAATAATCCCTATCCGTCAACTTAGCATCTCGACATGTCCACCGAGCTAACGCGAGTTGGATATTGATCAGAGACTGTCATGAAATGCCCACGATACTATCATGGAGGAAGCGCCCGGGGCCCCACTCGAGCTAGGTCATAGTGGAAGAAGTGAGCAGGGAAGACCCCAAACAAGCTCCCTGCTCTACCATTGCACAGTTGTACATAACAACTTCCTCCTCACAAACTGTATATAAACCCTACGTAAAAATATTAATTTCAGAATAGCAGAAGCAGCAGCGATAGCATACATAAAATACATCAGTGAAAACAATTATTTCAGTTCTGACTTCTCTTTAGAGTTCGCCACGAGCCATCTTATAAAGGGACACTTACTTTTAATACAGCTATCCCTAACCACTGAACAAGCACATACATCATACACAAACACAATTCTCAATCATCCAGCAAGTGCTTCAATGTGCTAGATGGGGTTCTCAATCGCAGGCGCGGTTGAGTAAGATGCGGATCTTTGACTGGTCGGGATGACGCAGGCACAAACAAACAGGGCGCGGGAGGGCAAGGCGAGAGGGAGGGGAGATCGTACGAACGTACGTCGTGATGTTTACTAGCCATGATTGTAATGTCTATTCGAGAAAGAACGTTTCTGAACTGTTCTGAGGACACGGCGGGTATTTTGAAATATTCGCCCGAAAGCACGCTAGGAAAGCGTTCTCTAACGAAGCGAGTTTTCCATGATTTAGGCAGCGGACGAAACTATCAAGAATCTCATTTCGCAAACATGGATTTCAAATTTCGACTGCGTTGAAGCCACGTAAGCTGACTTTGACTTTGACAGGCTTTGGCACATACAAAGAACGCTAGGCGGATAACCTGAAGTTCATAACAATATAAAACAAGCTAGCTAGTTTGCTTTTCGTAACATGCAACGTTTGGCGAGGTTAACCTAGTTGCGTAAACACACACACACACACGCACGCATACTCGCACACACACACAAACAAACACGTACAAACACACACACACAAACACACACACACAAACAAACAAACACACACACACACACGCACGCGCGCTCAGAGGCGAGACCGTACGACAATTACCAGGCGGGCAACAACCGCTTTTTAACCGTTCAAACGTTTCTCCAGCCAGTATTTAAGGCAAGCGGAACGACTTGCAAACGGTGCTCATTGTGTTCGATAAAATCGCTTTCCCAAAACTCGTGGAAGGATATGAAAGGGCGACAATTATCCCCCACAATCATGCCACTGAACGACGCAGACGTTTCAGAGACCTCATCGCCCTTAACATACGCAGTATGTCGCAAGACAGCAGTGACAGGAATATCCGTCGCGAGGACTAGATACATACCTTCGGCGCCGAAAAAAATTAGAGCAACCTTAGAAAATCAGAGCGGATGAATTCAGTGGCAGTATTCAGCAGGGTGAGCTCGTTTGTTTTTGAAGTTCTCCCTGTAGATATTGTTCAGAGCTGCAATCCACGCGCACGTGATGACCGAGGAACTGATCAACAACGCGCGGTTTGATTACATCTGCCGGTGTGTTTCCTATAAATCGGCAACTATCCATTAAAAAATAACGAAGGTTATCTAACTCAGCTGAAATATCATTTTCATAGCGCAAGCTCGTGTTAGGTATTGTTTTAATTGTATCCCTTTCCCTTGTTTGTTTGTGCTGCCAGCGGAAGTGAATTCAAGAGCTGGTTACAAAATTATTTCGATTTTGCATCACGCCAATGTTATCTCCTCTGTTATCTGTAAAGATGAAATTTCCTATGTATAGACCGTGTTTTTACCTTGTTATATTTTGCGGCAATTTCATGTGTCACTATTTCTCGCCCTACTAGTAGATCAGGTACGACTATTAAAGCTGCAAATAATTCCCTGCTGGCCATCTTTCTGGCTTCTTGGATACAAAGTTTTATGATGCAATGAATGTTACAGTGGCAGTAGCCTTGCCAAACAATATATATTGAATTCTTTAAGAAAGGTGAACGGGCCGCAGTCAACATGGCATTTCCCAATTATAAATTATCTAGAAATGCTCCTTACTGTAACTCAAAGAATCCCCTCTTCCTGGAACACTGCTTAAAGAAGCCATGAACTATAGCTCTTTTAAAAAATTAAGATAACATGCTAATATTTAGAAGCAGAGTGTGAAAACACTAAGTGAAACAGGTTATTCATAATGCATGAAAGAGTAATGGTCCACTGAATCATGCAAGCACGTTGTGGCATACCTGTCTGGCTCTCCATGGCCGCATGGGGACTGCTGCTTCGCATACAGCATGCCAAGAACACGAATCTAATTTTTGTATTTTAGTACGTGAGCGTAATGACAATTTACAGGAAAAGTGGAGCTTGAAACGCAGGAAAGAAGAGTTTGGAAAATGAAGTTTGCTATCTTTAAATATTCACTAATGGATATCGATGAGTTATGTTTGTAAAATCTGGCTATGCTGTTGTAATCTTTTTAGACATTGATCATGACCTCAGGGATCTAGAACAAAGACGAAGGCATTAAGCAGAACCATGCTTTTCGAAATCCTTCCAGGTCAAAGACTTTATTTGATGGGCATACTTGTGATAATGAGTCTACGCAGTATCCCCTCGATGCTAGTGAAACGAGAAACTTCTATTGATATTGTCACTGGTCTAAATGAGGCTAACGCTTGTGTAGGTGGAAAGCAGTATGTTGACAATACCACATGCTACTGTGAATTCAAGACGTACTTTAGTTCAAGCGCAAGCAAGCCTGCTTGCTACGGAGGGACAGAATATCAATCCGTTTCAGGTACGTATTCGCGCAAGCTATTTTGATAAAAAGTGGCTACTTAGAGCTAAGGGAAATTTCCTGGCATGTTCAACTTTAGTATTTGTCGATGGGGAACCAGTATCATAATACGCAAATATGCATAATATCCCAAATCGTGATTAGAGTTTTGACCAACATGCTATCAACCTTCTGCGCTATCATCTTGATTCCAAAAGCCTTTCAAGAGATTAGAAATGCGCTCTGTTCCCTGACGAGCTTTTACATGGATGATTTTCGCAGTTTCCAGGCTTGTGCATCCCTTGTTCCGTACGGATTACTTTCCGTCTTTTCTCTGTCAGTTTATTAGTGAAAAAAATACTTCTTGTGTCTAAGAACCTGAATATGACTAGCAGAAATTCTAAACTGTCACAGAAGCATACCTGCTTTAAATTTAAGCACGAGCAACGGGACGCAATTGCACACGAGTCTAGATCAATATTTCTTTGTTTGTAGCAGGTCGTCTAAGCTTCTTTTGTACTCTCTTTTCTTAAAGGATGCTCGTGTTTCTTCGACTCGGGGCGCTTCTCCGGCATGCTCACAATAAATCCCCAGGGGCTAAATTGGACTCTACCGAAGCAAATAACTCCAGACTGCATGCTGCAAAAGAATGCCAAAATAGACAGCATTTTTGCCTGGAATTATCTGGAAAGCCAAATTGGTATATGGGATCTGCGATGGAGCAACTCTCTTCGAGAAAAAATTACTTACGATCCAGTTTGGCGATTTGTTATGGTAAGGGATATTGCTTTCCGTTATAACCGTTATAACTGCAAGAGAAATTTGATAGTACGTGCCAATGCATATATCTCTTTCTATTGAACGAAAAATAAGCTGGGAAGGTGCTTTAGAGCTCTTATTTCCGGTCTAGCACGCAAAGTTCAAATAAGTTTGTATAAGACCCAGATCTCCATATTTATAACGACGCCTTTTATTACTCTTAAGTGCAGTTATAATTTGAACTATCACAACAGTAGGAAGCCTTCACGAGAAACGTGCCTACAAATGAGTGGCGGTATTTGCCTTTGACATGTATGCTCTAGAAGCAAGAAGAAATACGCGCCTTCATTAACGGTGCGTCTATGCATATCGTTGGTTTGTTAATATTGGACAAGTCGATCTCCAGTTTCAGTTGTCAACAGATGCATATTGGGATGGTCTGCTACTCAAAATTGAGTTCGAACGACCGGACCCGTCAAATACTGCGAGCTTACCAGAATGCGTGCTGGTAAAATTCAGCGGACGGCGAGAATGTAAGTAAATGTTCGCGTAAGATCCTACAAACGATTATTGTATTATTATTCGATATCTGCTGTTTGCTTACAACGCGCATGCACATCAAGGGTGCTAGGGAAAGCAACGTAAACTTGCAAAATGCATACGCCATCCAGAAGCGATCAGCGCGGTCTGTGCAGGCTTCTCGTTGAAGTCCTCGCAATCTTGCAATGCGTCTCCTGCAAGACTATCAATTGCGTAACCAAGCATACGAACTTCCAATTAACAATAGCAAGCCTGAAAATGCTAGCGTATTTTCTGATAGTATTTTATATTTGCGATACATGAAAGAAGCTCGCCTGATATAATAAGTAATATTTCAATTGTCAAGCAGATCCGATTAAAGAAGGAACAAGTATTTTCCAGCCTAACCCACCGACGACAGAAGTGCAAACAACCGCTGGGCGGTTGACGGTGGGTGTTACAAACACCGCACGAACGAAGGAGCCCACCTCAACTACGACGTCGACGATTGTAGCCGTGAAGGGATCGCGCTTGCCGGCTGGGGCTATCGGTGGCGGCATAGCTGGAGTCGTACTGATTTTCGGGATCTGTGTCATCGTTTTCTTTGCAGTCAAGTAGGCTACCTAAACTTCTATGGTTTTGCTAGCGCTAGATGCCCTATTCAACATAGAATTTCATGCCTGCACGATACCTTCAGCTTTATCCATTTAATTAGATCGAGGAGCTCTCCCATTATTTGCCTCGAATTTTATTTCAATAGTTGTCGTAAATGTTCTTTGTCATAAATATATCTGTCTTCTTTCCAGGAGAAAGGAGAAACTTGAAGAAAACCAGAACACGGTAATACCTTGTTTGCCAGTTGCGAGCTTAGCTGAGGATATCCGTAATTTCTTACCCTTTTGACTGTCTTTATTTTGTGTACGGGCGACCTTCCAAGGTTAGGGGTGCTAACTTAAGGTGGATGATTTAAAGATTAGTCTATTCAGGCGCGTACTAGTTACATGCGTTAACTAGAGGAACTTCTACGTAAAGTTTGTCAAAACTGGAATAATCCTCAAGCATGCGATTCAATTTTCCCTATATCCAAAGTCAGGATTCACCGAATTCGTGAAAAATTGCTAAACCTTGACGTGATGTCCTCTACGAATCTTTCGTTGTGTTCTGCTCTTGATGCTGACAGACAGACTGACGATAGGAGCCATGAATGACGGCGTACCTTCTCAGCATGTTCATTTGGCATTTTCATGCGAGGCGCCTTTGCTACTTGAACGAGCGCGTGGAAGCTGAATATTATGTAGCGGATTGAATTCAAAGAAAGCAGTATTCTCCATCCAGCTACACAGCGAACTATTTTGGCTATTCCTCGTCTCTGCTTTGAAGCCACCTTGTTTTAAAGACCATTAGCTTCGATTAGGCGCCAGGCATGGTCGAGAACATAAAGCGAATTAATAGAAATAACGCGTTTTGGATACGCAAAGCATGAGCCAAATGAACGTTTTGCAATTAAAACGAAAACGTGTATTATCAAACGAAGTGCCACACAGATATCTAATTCAAATTACGAGTCTAGTAGTTGCGGGAAGAGTTTGTGTCCTCACCGCCTACCGTACTATTTTCTACTTTGTTTAATCAAGGTTGCCGGGGAGGGTCGTCAGGATTCAGAGCGCTACAAGTCACTGCATTTAGAAGGAAAGATCAACCTCCCTGGGACGTACGAAGGCCTGCATGAAAATTCGGAGGAGAACGTTCCGCTATCACCAGTGTACACCAGACCCCTTTCGCCCGTGTACTGTCAAGCGGATACAAGGATCTATAGAGAACTTGAGCCATCCATGGAATTATCTAGTCAGCATCCCGTCCACGCAGGCTCGTTGCTAGACTTTGCATATCCTTCTCCAACCCAGTACGGTGCGGAACAGGAGCGCTCTGCTGGTGAATCTTACTACAGCATGCCCATCGACGATATCACGGCTATATATGCTGCAGTCTACAAAGAACATAAACAAGAGAATCAGCACGTAGCCGACCAGCGGGTGATTCCCTGACGAAGTCGTTTGCCACTTGGACATCCCGGACATCACGCACGTCTTTTGAATTGCGGGTAGAACTCGCTAGTTACGCGCGGCAAAAATAAATTTTAACTAGAAGTGCACGCATTCTCTATTTCTGTTTGATCTCTTTGCGAATAAGAAAATGTTCCCCTGGTGAGGGCCACAGCCATCCTATCCGTCTCAATGCAGGTGCATTACGGGCATCAAGGCGAAAAATGCTTGTCAATACATACGAATATAGCACGCGACTGCTATTCTTGATTCTATTATCTTGGAAACCATGATCCAAACAAACTTCGCAACCGTAAGAGAACAAGGTTTGCTTGTTTGAGCGTACATCCGTGAGACGCTTATTTCAAGTATCAATCGCTCTGCTTCTACTCAGTGCTTCCCTAAATAACTCAGATGTGTTCATTGGAAGCATGTGCATTAAACTGTGTAGTAAAATATTTCGCTTTCGCAAGGTGGCTTGTTGCATAATTAGTACTCAGATGGATTCAGACGAAGCATCAACGCATCCCACGTCAATTCAGCCCAGTCAAAGTCCCTTGAGCCGTAATTCAAAACGTACCCCGAATGCGCCAGCTAACATGTGACCAAGATTGAACTGAGATAGAACAGAGCGAGTCATCCACATCGAACTGCAGCTAAAAGAATACGAGCAGTTCCTTTGGACATAGTGAGCGCACCGTTAGTGGGAAACGACCGATACACGTATTGGAAACAACGGGACATCGCCACACTGCTTTTTGACATCGCTACCGTGAGATGGTCTTGTTTGATGCAGAGCACATACATATATATATATATATATATATATATATATATATATATAT
>QQSS02226163.1:0-22215 GCA_003687565.2 Craspedacusta sowerbii | reverse complement strand
TAATTTATTACTGGATGGGCTTATATTTGTTGTTCTTGTATTATTATAATTGGCGAATACATCTCGGAAAAAAAAAACACTGCTGAGGAAAAGTGCCACACTAAGGGACATAAGTTAAAATTTGAATAGAATAAATCTCGATTAGACGTTGCCTGACCCACGATGCAACATCGTTAAAGCTATTCGGACGTGGTGCTTCTCGTTGGAAGTCAGTTGCCATGCACTTCTCTTAGCTGGCTATATCAGCGGAGCTTCGAGCTCTGTCCGTAGCCATCGTTATTAACGCGATAACTGTAAAGTTCGGTGTGGCCTAGAGCATCGAATACCGTACAAAGGGAAAATGTCAAACGAGCACACAAATTTTGAAATCGGCCAAATTAATAATTCACCAGTTCCTCCATTTCCCCAACGCCAGACGCGTTTCGGCCTATGTGGGGTTCGTCAATAATGTGCATGGGAACCGAACCCAGGTCGCACTTACCACCTAGACCACGAGAGCTGAGTGAACTGGTGAGAACTGTGCGCAGAGGCATATTTATAGTAATGCTAAGTTTGATGTGGCCTAGAGCACCGAATACCTTGCAGAGAGGCTCCTACCACACGAGCACACAAATTTTGAAATAAGCAGATATTAAGGCGTTCGAATTACGGCGATAACTGTTATTGGGACAAAATAGCTAGTTCGATAATACGCTTGGTGGTAGTAATCACACAAGACGATGTCACAGTGACGCGTTGATGTTGTCCAAAATGGCGGACTTAAACTCGAGTCTCACTGCGATGGACTGGTTGCCGAAATTATCTGTTGGTCCTGCAATAACTGGACACGCAACCTTCGATAACCCAATGACATTTAATAATTTTGCAGCCGTTCAACGTATGTCTTGCGCCCAGTTGGATATGAATGCAACCTTTGACGTGGATTCTGCCCGTTTTGGTAAATCCAAGCCCCCGTATAGCTACGCAAACCTTATTACTTTTGCAATCAATTCATCTAAAAAGAAAAAGATGACGCTTTCAGATATTTATGAATATATATCCGATAATTTTCCGTATTACAGAGCTGCAGGCAGTGGTTGGAAGGTATCCAGCTGTTGTTTTTGTTTTGGCTTTTCGTTTTGTTTTTGCATTTCATTTTGTCTACTTCTTCGGTTGGTTCACTGTGCGCGCAATATATACGTGATTCTATGTGTTTAGTAGTCTGATCTTGCTTTTCAAATAGTAATCAGTTTATTTTCATAGATTTGTATTATGTTTTTTCTTTAGCTGTTTTGTAAATGGAAGGTTTGATGGATGCGTTGAAGGCAGAAGAAAGTATATGTAACTGTCATTTTTGTTTGTTGTAGTTGGTGATGGTAATGGTATAGCGGTGATATATGAAATTGTGAAAAAAAAGTAAATGAGCTTAGCAGCTGTCCTAAATATGTCCTCAATTAAAATGTTCATCAACACAGATATTACTACCATTGTCCATACCCTCATAGAGATTAATGTGTTTGTTGTGGATGCAGCTGAACAAACAGAGATTTGCAACAGATACTTTGTGGATCAGTGCACCCCTGTCTAGAATGCCAGTATTCTTTCAGATTAACGTTCGAGCAGATGAATCTGTTTCTAACCTAAGCTTTGCCCTCAAGAACATAGTTTAAACTGTTCAATATGTCAATGCTAAAAATTTCCGCAGCTGGGACATGTCAGTGAAAGTATTTTGACGCCTTGCACACCCACTGTATATTTTCTTTACAATTTGCTTTTAAACTGGTATCTGCCCCTCAATATAGAAGCATGCTATTGTTGTTCCTAAAGTTATGAAAAGGATTGTTTTAGGGCATAGCTTTTTAAACTATGTCCCAAAAGATAGCCTGATAGCAATTCATTAGTCATTGATAAGACCCTTCCTTGACTACAGAGGTGTCGTCTATCACTTTCAACTTGGAAGTTTGCCACTTACTAAATTGGTAACTACTCAATACCAAGCCACCCTAGCTTCATCTGGTACCTGGAAGGCTTCCTCAGCTGCAAAACTTTACGAAAACTTATGACTGCAAAAGCTGTCAGAAAGACACTGTTACAGAAGACTACTCTTACGCTGGAAAGTTATTTTTTAGAATGACACCTGCATATTTGCTCTTTTTGATCCCAACTAGTTGCATGGGATGTGCAGACTCAGGAGGTCATTCAATTACGCAGACTATGACTGCCATACCCTAAAGTTTAAAGCTTTGTTCTCCCAGCTGTAATCTCTGACTGAATTAACTTAGAAAATTTGCTTCTTAAATCTGAAACGTATGCAAGCTTTAAAACATCTGTGTTATAACCATAAATATCCATCATCCTCATACTGCTACTGGTACTACTTAATGGATACAAACCTTGCTTTTTTCATGTGCACATTTATTTCATTTTAGAATTCCATTCGTCATAATTTATCCTTGAATCGATGTTTTGTCAAAGTTGCAAGAACAAAGGATGACCCTGGCAAAGTGCGTTGATATGTTTGCGTCGCTGCGTTTCCGGTTTTACCTAAGGAAATACAGTTTTATGTATTCTTTCTTTGACTGTTTTAAGTCTTTTTCACTTGCTCTTTACACGGCGACGATGCTTTTGGTCTTTTGGGACAGTGCTTGAGGCTGTAGCATTGAAATCTTGTAGTGAAGGTACACTAATATTAATGATGTATTCTTGTCGCTTCTTCATACCGCTGGCATTTGTTTATCAGAAAGGTCTTGACTCTATATTATACTATCTGTGGACTTCATTTAAAGATGACATGTGATTCACAGTGGCCAAGAAGTTTCCAGGTGGTATTTCCAATGTCCTAATTGTTGATTTTTTAATGTTGATTGCTATAGACTTGTAAGTTGATTTAATCTAGTCTTGTATATTTACATATTGCCATTTTGTAGCATAACATTTTGTCGATGTTTAAGTAGAAGCTTTATCGTCGCTGAATGGCATTGTGGAAGTTCTTCTGTTTCGTAGGGAAATTACTGGGCTATCGATCCAAGTCCAAGCCAAGACGACAATTTCCAAGTGCGACATTCTCGACCGCGCAGACAAAGCGAGAGGGAACGGGTTGGTCATGCTATTTTTCTATTTCAGTTTTTGTTTTTCCCCTATGTCAGTTTCGACCCGTGCAGTATGGCGTGCGCAAGATACTGCGTTCATAAGATGAAAAGGCCTCCAGCACTGTTGATTATGCAAGAAAAATGTTGTGCAAGTCGATTCTTCTCGCTAGGTCTTAACTGATGCAACGGTCGCGGTATTCTAACAAGAAGCGGTCTGCCGGTTTACATGTGCTCTTATAATATTTTTGTAATTTATCTCAAGAATAGAACACTTCACCCCTGATCCTTGTCCATTCCGTCATATGCTTTACCTCAGTCGTGGAGGATTATAAGTTATTGAGCCTCGTCGGAGTGGAAGCAGTAAAGTCTCGGAAATTTGCCATTCTTCTTAGCTTTTGTTTATGTCTTGCGTTTTATGCGTCTAACAAGGCTATCTGCTTTAAAGGTTTGAAGCGAGTGTGCATCATAAAACAAAGAAACTGCTTTATGATATATAAGTTTGCTGCCCTGACAGTGCTTTGATGCTCACAATCAGTTCAAGGGAAAATAATTTCAAAAGTGGCCTTTGTTTAGATTGACTCACTTTTGAAATTATTTTCCCTTGAACTGATTGTGAGCATCGAAGCACTGTCAGGGCAGCAAACTTATATATCATAAAGCGGTTTCTTTGTTTTATGATGCACACTCGCTTCAAACCTTTATATTATAAATCAGTTTCATGTTCAGCATTAAGCCGTTTCAAGATTATGCATCGCAAAGCAGTCGCAAGATTATATTTCGTAAACACGCTTCAGACTACTATATTGTAAAGGAAGTTCGAGCTTCCGTGGTGAACAGTATGAAGCAGTGTCGAGCTTCGAAAATGTGAGCCTGCGTCAAGCTTCTATGATTGCAATACAGGTTTAAACTTTATGATTTAAATCCGCTTCACGCATTCGTACTGTAAGCGCGCTTCGTTAAACTTCTGTGCTCTGAAGTAATAAAAGCTTTTGATAAAGTCTATAAACGTATTGTAGGTATTATTTGGAAGCTCCCCATTTTCATGATTTCTGGTCTAAATCGACCCGCCATAGTTTGTGCAAGATGTGCCGACGTGGTGTCACGACCCAGCTAGCTGTGGCGTGCTGGCTGTGGCGTGCTGGCTTCGGCGTTCTGCGTTAGAAGAGTCAAGTTCGCCCGCGGTTGATGATCTACTTAGTGCGAGGCTTTTTATGAAGTACGTGCTGGGACCGTAGTTCAGAAAATGCTTGTTCACCTGTGCGAAACAAAATTTCGAAATTGCTGAAAGCCTGGTCTCAGAGAGTTCGCAGTTCGACATGACGCCGTGTTTCATCTGTGTGGTTTGGCGCTGATCTTCCCTCATGATATCCAGGAGTATGCCTCTGAAAAGTCTTCGAAGAGATGGTCTACTAAGATAGAATAGCGTAGATTCACGCTTCGACGGTATTCGTATTAACATCTTCGTTCGCTTTTCTAGCAATCATCTCCATACAGAGACGCGCGTCCAGGATATTCGCCGAGATCGTCACCTCAAGCCCGATCGCCCTCGTCACCGACGGCGCAAGCTCGGTTCAGCGACGCTTTCAACGGCGATTCTTCGACCGATTTTATACCGCCGACGGCTTCTCGTAACATTCCCGATATTTTACTGAGCCCCACGGAAAGTAGCATCGATCGGCGCCTGGCTCGTGTTGACGGCGTTCACGTTACGACGGAGACAGACTCTCGGCGGTGTCCCCTGAACAGCAGTCTGCTTTCCAATCATTTCAATCTGGATGATCTGTCGTCGTCGTTCAAGAGTCTCTACAAGTCTGTCTTTGACTCGTCACTGGATGTGTCGACCGTTCCCAGCGGTAATTTATGTCGAGTGCTGTGTCTTTATGGTTCTTTTGAAAAATCCACGTGTTTGAATCTGCAGCGTTTGTTAGCGAGCGCATGCACGTTTGTGTCGTTTTCAAAGCTCGGCTGCAATCTCGCATTTCAGCGTTGAAGGCTTGCGAAAGTGGTTTAGTTTTTTTGCCGCTCTTCTGTATTTAGGTAACGTGATGCTCTCTGCAAGCCAACCCGTTCACGCTAGTCCGCGCGAGGCACGACTGATGAGCGAGCCGTCCGCTGGACATACGAACGAGCGCGACTTGTTGAAAACGATGGAGTCGATGATGGAGAGCATGTCCTCTGGAGACTGGGCACGCATCATGCCGGATGAATTCTACAATCTGCTTGATAGTCTGGAGAGTGTGGATGGCATCAACCCGGACGACATCGTTAAGCTCGAGGAGTCTTATACAAGCTACCTGAAACTGCACGGCACCTTTGACGACTTTGACGAGGATGTTGCCTTGAGATCATCGCTTCTGCAACCAACAGGCCAGCGTATTGCCGTGCCTGTCATGCAACCAAGTCCGCACCAAAGCCCGTACGGGAGTCCCTACCCAAGCTCCAGTCCAGTTATCATGCACCACCATTGTGAGCAGAGCCCCATAGTCCAGACCAGTCACCCCAGTCCTGTTCAGGAAGGAAGGCATAGAAGCCCTGTGGTGCACGGACGACATCACAGTCCTGTACCCAGCCCTGAACATCACACCCACTTGCAACATACTGACCAACGCAGTCCTGCTAATTTGGCAGGACGCCACAGTTCGTTAGGACAGCACAGTCCTGTAAGACAGCAGAATCCTGGCCGTAACAGTCCCGGCAATGTTGGAATTGCCAGTAACGTGCGCAGTGTGCAGTCCATGCCTGCAGCCGTGCTGGATGGCAGCTTCGATATGGTTTCGCAGAATCCCTATCTGCATCAGCTGAACAGCTTAGGCAGCAGTGGTAGAGGCGGTATTCAATTGTATGACGATATGAACAATCAGGCGTTCGACGACAGAAGCCGCGTAGCGTATGATAGCACCTCCCGCCCGACAATGGCCATGTTGCCGCACCAGCCACAGTATGCTGTCCCGCAGCCCGTCACCCAGCAGCCGTCCCCTCCGTACCCGCATCATGCCTACTTGAACGTAGAAGATGATGACGACTTCGACTGGTCCACGATCACGTGACGAGGGCGAAGGTTGCCGTTACTGCTCGTGCTTGCTTGCAGGTGGGAGGCCCTGGTGATGTCTTCCCTGTCTGAGATGGTTGCGCTTGTCGCTCAAGTAGTACGGGGAAGCTTGCAGCCATGCTGACGTTCAACAGTTTTTTTTGTAAATAGCGTGGTGTTTGGCTGTTTTTATTTTGTTTTTATATTGCGACGTTAACCAGGATCGGTGCGTTGTTCGGTTTTACTCCGCTAGTTGGAACTTCGCGTGAGCTCAGATCTGCTCACGATGACGCCAAATGCAATGCGCCTGTGGCGAGAGGTCTGCAGGCGTGTCGCCCGGTGTTCTGTTTATAGGCAGGTCGATCATCGCATTTGAACTTCGGACTCCCTTTTTTCCGATGGCTTGATTAGAAACTTTCCTCAAGTTTGTACTACGAAAACTGAACAATGTTGTTTTTGTTTGATAATTTATTGCATGACATATTTATGGGTGAGAGGTGTTGCCTAGTTTGACTAGCCTATGTGTAAGTCGAATGCGTATATTGTGTTTGTGCGTTATATGTGCGTTTGAGGTTTTGCACTACTCCAGTTACTGGTGACGGGGCCCGACTATTCAGTTTGGCTCGAAGACTCACACTTCACCGGAGCTGCAACTTGTTCGAGCGACCTGTCGACGTTTTTGCGAAATGTGGTTTTTTGGTTTTCAGGTTGCAGAAATAGCTCCCAACAGTTTGACAATCACTTGGATTTAATATTTGCTCTAGGACCATGTAAATTACACTACGAGACATGCAGAAATGGGTATATGTCACATAATCATGCGCATATTCTGTCCGTCGCTTTTGTATATATATATCATTTGCATGCGTCGCGCTAAGGTTTGCATAATATAGGAATTTTGTAAATTATTATCTGCGTGAAAAAGCGACAGTGTTTGTATCACATGTACTAGAGTTTGTCCGACGTAGGGATAATATTTAAATAGAAAGGACAGGTGTTTTTTCTGCTTGGTGGTCAGGACGTTATTGCGGCGTGTGGTACGACTCTACTTGGACCTATTTTGATCTGAATATTCCCATCATGTTTCAAATACTGCTTCTAGCTGTCTTGCACAAACTTTGAAGGCACTTCAACCGCATCCACGTATTGCTAAAATAAAAGAAACTGTTAAGCTAGGCATTTGCATCTTTATGACATTGATTTCCTTATAAGCAACATCGATAGTAAAAAAAGCATGCGCTCTTGACAGCATATTGATAGAGCTAGATAGAATATATAGGAGCAGTGCTAATGGACTTGTCATGGGCGTTTGGCACTGTCAACCATGACTTGCTGTTGGCCAAGATGCATGCCTATGGTTTTGATACTACGGCATTAGCACTCCTAAAATCTATCTCACTGAACGATTGCAAAGGGTCAAGGTCAATGCTTCTTACAGCTGTTGGACGCAATTACTACTTGGTGGTCCCCAAGGCTCAGTGCTTGACCCTTTGTTGTACAATATTGATTTAAACGATCTTTTTTCATTTGTTACTGGTTGTAATGTCGGCAATTATACTGATGACACACTGCATGCTAGTGGTCCTAGTCTTGAAAAGTTCTACAAACGCTTGAACAACAATCCTCTCTTGTGTTGGAGTGGTTTAGATAAAATTTTATGAAACTTAATGAAGACAAATGCCATATGATAGTCTCTGGAACCTTTATTAAAATTGGTCAAGAGTTGATCTGAGAATCCCAGAAACAAACTCTGCTATGGGTCATATTTGATAAGAATTGAGTTTTAAACTGCACGTACACGCTCTTTGTAATGATTTACAGGCCTACTAAGTGATATCCGTCTTTTATGGCACTGAAACATTCAAATTTATGGCATCTAGTACGTGGAAATCGGTACCCTCACATATAACCTATCTAAAAACACTCTTCTTTTAAAAGAAGTGTTAAGCAATGGATCCCACAGGGCTGTTCTTGCAGAATTTGTAAAACCTTTGTAACCAGTGTTGGTTTTATTTAAGATTTCTCTTGTTTCTCATTTAATAATTGTTGGGTCGTTGTGGCTGTTGTTTTGAATGTTTTGATGAGGCTTCATGTTTTTTGCAAAATATTATGACGGTGTAAGGCCCTGTAAATCGTAAATCTTTTTAGTATTCTAAGTCTGTAATCTTGCACGATGAATGACAATTTCTTTATATTACTAGTTTTTTGCTTGAGTAACATTTTATAGCTGAAGTTGCTGTTGTAACATTTCTAGCCGAGTTCATTATCCAGCGTTACATAAAGAGTATGATGATGATGATGATGATGACACTTCCGTGGGGAACCTGACGTCATTTTGGAGACCTGCTGCCTTGAAGTCGACAGTAAGATCTTATATTGACCGACTTAAGGGTACTGCACCTTTTGAACATGCTGATTAAGTGATGTAGCTACAATATTTGCGGGGCTGCGAAACATCTGCTTGCTGGCCATGTCAAATTTCATATTTACAACTTTATAACTGACCATGCGATGCCTCCATCCACCAACGACATATACGTGGATTTCTATTGTCTCGCGGAAACTCTCGATTTGACAAAAGAAAGCGCAGGACGACGTCCGTAGCGCAAAGAAGCAGTTGTTGTCGCATTCTTAACTTGGGCGGGCACACGAAGAAGGCATGCCTCGTTTCACGCCATGACATGATGGTTGGGTGGTTGATGATGAGATGGTTCATGATTTTCGAATTCTCACCACTTCGCTTGCTGACTTCTGGAGTAGAAACATTCCACCTATTATCAATCCACGCTTATAGTTTGCGCTCTCTATAAGCGCAGTACTTTGCTGTGTTGCCGATACTCAGCGAGATCCATGGCTGCCCGTGTATCTCGGAACTATACTGATATTTTCCGAATTGATGTTCTTTGCCGGGCGCGATGTAAGGTAAAGTTGTCTTACTACATGGTGGCGTCCCGATCTGATTAAATCCGGCTACGAGGATGTCTCCATATCACATAGATGCTAGAATGTTTTATTACAGTATGGCTCTATGCAAGTGTTGTCACTGATTTATCTTTTAGTTTATTTTTTAAGTATTGCAACTCTCTCTCTCTCTCTCTCTACGAAAATGAGTTACCCCCGTTTAGGGATTGAGCCCGCGGCCATACAAGTACAGTTCACGTCTGCTTAAAAAGTTTTATCGATTGAACGTAATGGCTTAATTCCAAGCCTATAAATGGGATCCGAACTCCCCGCCTCTCTAATCTATACACCTATACTAGTCCTTGACCGTCTCTCGTGATGCGAACACTTGGCCAGATGCGATTCTAAAAGTGGCACGATTGCCCGTCTGCGGTAACATCGCTAGAAAAGTGGACAAGCGAGCAAGGCGCAGAGTAGGAGAAACGCACGTAGAAACAAGTCATTCTGCAAGCCACCGTCTCGCTAAAACCCAAGTACACGTATATGCATATATGAATGCTGCAAGCAAATCACTCACTACAGCCTTGCGTCACTGAACATCATACGAACTCGAACTTATGCAGGATTGGCCTGCTGAAAAGGCCTAGAAGAACGAAAACAAGGTAAACAAATAAGTATACACTAAATATACAGGCGAATAAGGGGGCAGCGTGACTGCAAGCTCGATTGGAAACTACGACAAGGCAGGGCAGGCACTGCAGGACGAATAGCGGCAGGGAAAACGAATACGGGACATGGCCGAGGCTGGAGGAAGAAAGCCGATCGCATCCGCACCATAGTCGCACGACGCTCCTTTTCTCAATATAAATTAAACAATAAGTTACAATTTCATTGAAATAGACATCATTTAATCAATAACGCAATAAACAATTCCAACTGCGCCTGTCTAAAAAAACTCCTGCGATGCTTGCGCGGTCGACGAAGATAAAGCAAAGCGCAAATGGCTACAAGCACGTAACACAAAATAACAAAAGCAATACAGCAGCAACAACAACAGAAAGAACAAGCATAATATCAAACAGTAGATGGCGCATGACCTAATCAAGTCAGAAAACGAAAACTAAGCAGCAAGGGCATCGTCATCGCCGAGATTCATTCAAAATAAATCCGCAAATTCCCCCAGCAGCAAATACTTGTCCTCATTCTCTATGCAGGAAATGCAAACACGCTTCTCAGCAATCACCCGCCCCCCTACCCCTTTTTCGACCAAACAGAAGCAATCAAAGGCATCAAGTCCTGGCGAATGCAGGCAATCCTTTCTCGCGCGATAATAAGAACGGTTAACTGGCACGCTTTCGGATCTGAGCGTTGCGAGAGCAGCTCAGATTAAGCTGAGCTGACTGTGGCTGGCTTGCTTACAGTGGGCATCGTCGTCGATCGCTTAATCTCTTTCTCGCGCGATCTGTCGAGCTTCTGCTGGGCCTTGACCACCCGCTTCTCGGCGTCCTGACAACGAACAAACACAAACAAAGCACCGATGAACGAGAATTCAACCAACGATAAAGGAAGGAGGAACGACGAAGAACAAACAAACTACATAGAAGATCGATGATGCCACCGCGACACGATCAACGCCTGCGAAAAATCATGTTCACAGACTTGCTAGATCTCCGTCCGATCAACACAACCTCTAAAGAGCGAGTCGATCGGATGCGCCGCATCAACACGGTGCTGACGAAATGGAATGTGGCTGCGGCCATGGCGGAATTCACACGAATACCGAACACCTTCGCAAGACTCGATTTCTTCACCGGCAGACACTTGCGCAGAAGGACAACGATCTGGTCTGCAAAGTCCAAGCGACGCAACTTAACGCACTTTTCACCTATCACAAGCTGAAACCAAAGCTAAGTAGACTTTCAAACGAAGTGGACTATGCAAATTCGGACTATTCACCCGGTGAAGTGCGCATACCGCGTGGCACAGGAAAAGGAAAGACTTGCAAGAAATATAAACAGAAGATCGCACTTGCTCAACACGAACATAGACGACAAAACCAGCAAAAACAATCGCAACGCGCGCCTTACCTTTTGCTCTTTACGCTCTCGCTTTTCCAACCTGCGAGCCTTCCGCTCATCACTAGCCTCGCTCCCGTGCAGCAAACGCGAGTCCGCAAACCTCCTCACCAGCGCCTTCCGAAAGCTCTCCTTCTTCGTTGGCGACAAAACCTGGGTCGAGAGTGATATCTTTTCACATTCGTCCAGTGCACTTGATGGCGAAGCCTCACCCACGTGATCTAGCTGATTATCAACAGAAGAGTTAAAATGCCACGTGTTTCGCTTGCCCACAGGCCACAGTAGCACTTTACTCCGGCGCTTCACTGCGACAACTTCGTCGGTGGAGCGAGTCCCGGCGGCATTCCTGTCGCGACTGCCTGGACGTGCAACGTCAGAAGCTGCTCCAGACAGCCTGAAGCGAGCAGCTCCACTCGATTCTGAAGCTTCAGATCGAGAAGGACTCGAACTCGAGCTAGACGCGCTACCAGTCCCAGCTTGCTCGTGCATGGAGTCCCTGGCACTACCCGACAAAGAGCCTCTGTCCCAGCTATAGGCAGCTCCCTCCAACTCGGCTCCACAGGAACGCAGGTGCGGTGATTGCGATTGATGGGAGGCCGACGGCGAAGAATGGGTCGAGATGAGCTTGCGCGATAACTTGGGAGGCGACTTCAGTGGGACGAAGCGATGTAAAGAAGGAGACGCACTGGGTTGAGAATGAGAAGATATTTTCCTACTCGGCACAACAGAATCGAGCTCCGTGTCACCTTGATCGGCACAAGCGCGAGATCCAGCTGAGAAGGAGCGTGATTGGAAGGACTCGAGCGATTCCGACAGAGTTTGCAAAGCGCGCATGCCGGGGAACTCCCCGGTTGTGGAGCGCTTCGAGCGACCAGGCGACGAGGCGAGAGATACGATCTGCACCGGTTGAAGCACGTCGCTCGAGGATCGGGCGTGCGACACGTGCTGATCACTCCCATCGAAGAAGACTGGTAAACTAGCTTCTGATCGCGCCAGCCTTAGGTTGCCACGTTGCTTATGATTAGACGACTGGTGGGAGAAGTATTGACTTCTACTCGGCATCGTCGAGCTGCCCTGAAGCTTAAGCAACGGTGGAAGCTCACCGGGACTGTCCACTGAGTCGGACGAGGAACGGAAACCGACGACACCACTGCCAGGCGAATCGCTGGCGCTGGTCCGGTTTGCTGCGTCAGGAAAAGTTGGCACACTGCAGACAGAGTCCTCTGCACCTTCATCAGGCTCCGATAGGCTCTTGTCCGACATACAAACAAGGTCACCACACTGAGAGGCAACATCCCTGCATATCGATCGAGTAACGGCGCACTGAGTTTCGGCATTACTTCTACGTGTAGCGTACACGTCACACTGAATTTCCGCATCGAGAGCTGCAACCCCATCGCACTGGCAGCCAACATCAAGAAGAAAAACCGCATCGCACTGCGCCCCCATCTCAAGAAGAACAACCGCATCGCACTGCGCCCCCGTCTCGACAACATCCAACCGACATTCAACTTGAACGGCCTGCTCAGCGCACGGCTTACTTCTGACGACAGTCGAATTTTTTCGGTTGCCGTCAGTCAACTTGTATTTAACGCAAGTCAGCGTGCTCGCCCCCTCACTAATCGTTAACGACAGCGTGTCGTCGTTGTGTTGCACGTCCGCCTCCTCAGCAGCGTCCACACTGCCGCAACTCCGCCTTCTTCCCCTGTCGACCAGAAGGCGACCAGGAAGTCTCCGACTCGAATCTTCCTGCGGATGTTCATCCTCTTCCGGAATAATCATCTTCTCCTCGGCCAATCCGGGCGGCGTGGCGCGCCAACGCGCATGCGCGGCAGATATCACCTGCGCCGCAGTAGCTACGGGGTCGGAAATGCCAACTGTCGGGGCACTTGAAATTGAACTGTTGCTACCATCTGTGCTGTCCGGGCTCTGGCAACGCTCAAACTTCGCCTTTAACTTGGCAACATTAGATACTTCAGGGTAACTGTAACACTGCCGCATTCGAGTATCTTTGCGTCGGTCATGGAAAACGGCACTATCCGAATTGATGCTACGAAAGCTATCACCAATACCCGAGGTTTGACGACTATCGTTTGACAAATCACTCGGTATAGATCCAGACCGGTCCCGCGTTTCGTTAGTTAGTACCCAGGACGCAGTATCATGGTCCAGAGCCTTGTCTGACGCAACAATGAGAGAGACAGGACGCCGCTTGTCGAATTCGTGCTGCTGGCGATGGTAGCGCGAGTCGGACGAAGAGCGCTTGATATTTTTCTCTCCACGCGGAATGTCGGCAACCGGCTGATCGGTCGCCGCCTCGATCGACGCCAGCCGTTTTTTTTTAAGAGCTAAATCTTCAGCGCTGACAACAATGGAAGGACCGGACAATTCTGTGCTCGCCAAGGCAAACGGCCCTTCGCGACGGTCGGGCATCGGCGACGACTCACTAACGGCGTGCGAGAGCGGGTCGTCGTCGTAAAAATAATCGAGCGTGGAACCGTGCCCAGCACGGGCGTTCATGTAAAACTTCTAAAAGAGAAACAAGCGAGCATAAGATGAAGTCCAAAACCTGGTAAGCTTCTACGAAAGCAAAGCACCAGAAGTTTCCTGAAGAAAATACCTATCGCTCACACAGCCAAGAAAACAAGTCCTCTACGAATTCAGAGCCACACGTTATCCAAGACCTACGGAAACGAATGGCTCACTTGACGGTGACGTACCTTGGCCCTTTCCATCGCGCCCATCCACTTGACCTGCTCTGCCGGGCTAACCTGCAGGACGAACGCGGTGGCAAGCATGTTGTACTCGTTCAGGTATATGAAGAGGAACGAGCCTGCGTCTCTGAGCACGTGCAGCAGCATCTTGTTCAAGCGAAACGGCTGCCTGATGACGCGCAGCTTCTCTCCACCGCGCCTCAGCTTGGTGAGCAGGAACATGTCGGTGAAGAGGAAGGCGTAGACGTCATTCTGAAGCAAGCGACAAGCAAGAATCGTCAACGCCAAGAAGAATTAGTCTCATTGCCATGCAAGACAAATCGGAAGACAACAACGGGAAGCGGAATTCGTACTGCGTTTGAAAAACGCCAAGCCCAGAAGCACCAGAATTACCAGTAATCATGACATGCCTAAGATAATACTCTGGGAAAGGCTTACTGCTTACCCTTCCTTGCTTTTCCACCATTTTCATGGGACCTTCCAACAGGACGCATCTCTGCTCGTCTTCAGCAAGACCAGGAATTCGCGATCGCATGTTGAACGATGACATATCGCTGATGATCTGATCCAAACAAGGAATATCACAATAAAAAATACTTGAAGATGACGTTCTGTTTCCACAAGACAATCAAGAACACGGAAGGAAACCATAATAAAACACAGCTGTGCAAGCACTTAATACAGATGCAAACATCTGACTTCAAAATTTTTGAGCTCCAAACTTTACAAACCCGGAGGTAACAGTAAAAAAGCGTAGATTGACAAGATTTTTATCAACAAAATCGAACATACGAATAACATGTGCTAATCAAGTGTGAAATCATATTCTTCGTCGGCGCATACTCACTCTCTCCACCTCGTCAGTCGCTGCCTCCACCGGGTTGTAACTCTCGACGCGCTCCAAGACAGCCTCCAGCTTCTGCTGCTCGTGGCGCACGCGCAGTGCCGTGTTGATCTTCGATACGAAGCGCTCGACCTGGGATATCTACATGCAAACATAAAAGCTGACAATGTGCGGCGTTAAACAAGGTAAGAAGCCTAATGTCGAGTACAAGAACGTCGATTGCACCGCCTGTAACGATCAACCAATGTTTACATTTAATGAGTGTTTTCTATTTACTTTTGTCGGATAGCAATTATGGCATTCGCTACGGGAACTTCAGGAATTTGAAACAAACGAACCATGTGAGTGAGGGACAAGCGCTCGTTCTCATCGCTGGTCTTCTTCAGGACGGCTCGGAGAAGGAGCGGGTACTTCGTCACCCGCTGCATCGGCTTGACCAGCAGATCGGTCAACTTCAGGCGGTTGCAAATCTTGTGGTTCTCACACCACTAAATAACGAATCAACCTGCCAATTTAAAACCACATCCAAGCCAGCAACAACGCAAAACGAGAAGGTTTCGGACACGACTTTGAAGGTTTCCGACAAAGAGGAGATCACTTTTAAACAAATATATTGAAGCGTCACACGTTCAGCACATATCCGCGTGTACGAACCTGAAGATAATCAGGAAATCCTTCGCATGTTCTTGTCATGTCTTTTAGATACTTGACGCACTGGGCCTCCTCCATGCAATAATGCATGTAAGGCTCGAACAAGTCCTCGAACTACAATGTCCAGCAAAAACAGAAATTAATAGCAAAGCATTTATATTACAGCTGGGTACTGATCGCTGAAATAGACTATTAGTATAGAATGAAGCACTTGTATAGACAAAAGCGCTCGGCAAGGCTGAGCATGTCACCCACTTTTGCGAAGGAGTCGAGCAACTGGCTTGGCTGGATAGGCGCACGGCTGGATCGAGCCTGAAGCAAAAACAAAAGCAGCATGCAGTATGTAGCACGCCAGCGGAGCATCACTTCCCTCAACTTTATCCTGTCAAGTTTACCTTGACGAAAAGCAATAAAACACATTCCGGAACAGCCAAACCGGAGTCAAACCAGAGTTGTAAACTCAAAAAGTTATAACAATGAGCCGCAAACCGCCTCATGGTTTCTAAACATCATTTCTCGTCGACGGCACTGCGCCTGCGCAGCAAGCGAGCAGATTCTTGCATAAACAGCGCAAGCACCAACCGGCCCGAAGTGACACGCACCTCCTCCACACACTGCCTGAGATACTCCCTCCAGAAGGCGTCATTCGCCGCGAACACGTCATCGATATTAGAAAACAACTGCCGACCATCCACTTCGAGCAGGAAGCCATCTTGCTGCAAGTTTTTCAGGCACAGCTGGAATACCTAAGAGGAAGAAAACCAGTGAAGAAAAATGATCCCACCTTACGTACGTTATCGGCTCTGCTTAAACTTAGCAGCGATAACAAACGCATATAACTGCCGTCCTACGTCGCATGAGCAGCGCCAAGACGAGATGGCTACCAGCACACTCCAAAAGCGCTTCCATCTGATCACCATCTGATCATCTTACAAGTTATCATCATCCATCTGATCACCATCTGATCATCTTACATGTGATCATCATGCATCGCGCAGATGCGTTCTTGAGCTTGCTCATCACGACAATCAGCCGCAGGCGAAACCACGCAGCTACTGAATTCCCCTAATGAAGACTCTTCGGATTTCTTGGGTCCACGATGCGCGCGAAGTTACTCTATGAAAAGGTCTTCGCGGACAACCATGCCATCCTTACATAACATACAAATCTGGAAGGTAACTACACTTGAACTTTTGTAAACTGTTCTGATTATGGGATTTTACGCACAGACGTTTGCTACGCGCAGAAGTTCATGAGATACGACTATTACCAACGGCGAAGTCGAAGAAAATAAAAGGAAGCTTAGGTGGTGAAAACAAAAGTTCGCAAATCGCGCTTTCACGCCTTCTCGATGCCTCACCTTGATGATCACTCGGAGCTTCTTGATGTACGCGCATTCGGTGGAGAGCAGCTCCCATATGGCCTCCTGCTGGTCCAACTGCTTCTTCGTCATCGAGGCGTCGGTGGCAATCAACTCGGTCCACGACGCCTCCAGGAAGTAGAAGTTCGAAGCTGCCTCCTCCTCGTCGACGAACCTTTCGTCGTCAACTTCCAGACCGAACTGCCCGTAATACGACAACAACTCAGACAAACTCCGACTGACCTCCTGGAAGAACGAGATGGCAGCAATTAATGAAAATATAATTGGCGAAACATCAGTTACGAGAGGATAACCCTTTGCATAGACGACAGGATATCCATACATGTCGAACGGAGGATGTCATCTTATCGCGACAGATGGGCATCATCACATTTTGGAAACGAGGATATCATCACATTTTGAAAAGAGGGCATCACCACTTTCCGAAAGAAGGGTATCACCAAATTTCGAACCACATTTCGAAAGGAGGATACCACCCCATTTCAAAAGGACGATAACACAACATTTCGAGAGGAGGATATCACCACATCTCGAAAGGAGGATACCACCATGTTTTAAATGAGGATGCCACAGCCAAGCAAAACCTTCGAATACGACAACAAGATGAGTCGGCAACGAGCTATCTGAAAAGCATTGCCTGCGAAAATCTTCAAACAAAACGTGATAGCCTTATCTAAACTACCCCTCAAAATCACAGTGTCGGAATAGTTTTAAAACATTCGATGCTATAAAGGCGCTTCGAAGAACAAAAAACTGTTGGGAATTAATTTAAGCGCTAAGGCTGCATATGGTGACCCTTACAGAACGGAGGTACCCATCTACGGACGGAATGTCAAACTCTGATCAATACTCCTGCCAACGCAAGTACGAGCACGCTATGAGACAACCCAGTCGATGATGGCAAGTGACGCGACCCTTCTGAGCTGACTGGCCCAGGCAACAGCCGTACGGTATGCAAAAGCAAGACTAAGACGCTAGGCCTACCTTTCCCCCACTGCCACTGATGGCCGACCTCCGATAGGTGAACTTGCCCGCATTGCTCACGCCATTGCTGCTGTTGTTCAGCACAGTCGGCGAATTGAACTTCTGCAGTTGCGCGTCCTCCACAACATTGCCGCTCCCTTTCTTACTTCGCTGACTCTAACAAAACAAATCAACGCACAAACTCGTACGATCCAGCGAGTGGCACGACCAGCAATTATCTGCCAAGACATAAATATGAAAACTTGACAATCGTTTTGAAACAGATGACCAATGACAATGATGAAATGAAATGATAAGTAAGTCGAAGTACGGAGCAACAGTACAAACCAAAGCATGGAAACAAAAACAACAACAACAGAAGGCATCAGCACTCCTGCACACAAATAACAAACAGGCCATCGCTATCTAGAATATAACAACAATATGAACAACGACATCCAACCTGGACAAAATTCGCGAAAAATTTCCGTTTCGTTGCGATCGAGTCGAACGAGTCGAAGAAGGAGGAGCGAGCCGAGGGATCGCTGTCCACACGCGCTCGCTTGTCAAGATGGCTCCAGTTAAGCGACTCCAGACGAAGCAAGCATTCACTGGTCACCCGCTTAAGCGAAATCCCCGCCAGCATATTCGAATCGCTGGCCACACTCCCGTCCGCATCCAGACGAGAGGACGCAGACTTACGTATTATGACGCTGCAACTTCTTCGCACCAGAGGTGAGATCTCCATGGAAACAATGATCTTCAAACTCTGGAAAATTTTAGGCTAACCCGGCGGCCAGTCAGATACGAGCTTGACTTTCCGCAGTAGGCGCTTATCATACAAGACCGTTTCAAGGCGGTGATACTCCCCTCGTACAAATGGGCGTACGTAGAGCAGATGCGATGGCCTGCGCCCAACGACAACTCGAGAGTAACGTATAATCACCGCGACATCACAAAACAATTCTCCAATTTAGAAGTAGGAATTTCAGAAGTCGTCATTCCGAGATGCATTCAATGCGCCACAAGCCACACAAATAGAGATGAGACTGGCACTTGCAAGAACCTAAGAACTTCAACAAACTTCGTACGGAGTTTCGTCGTAAAATCCTTTTGCTGACTCAACGTTTCCCAATCAGTTTAATTTTAGCAATCTAGCTTAAATAGCGGCCAGGGCGCATTGAGCCACCACAGCGCTTTGGGAGCAATTGAAGGCGAGTGAACAAATCGTCGCCAGGCCCGCACACTTGTCGCAGGCGTTTGCTGCTAAATGCCAGACCAATACCAAGATAGCAGATAAGGTCAACAAAAAATGACCAGTTTGACACGAATGCCAAAACATACACGAATGATCAGGTTGAAAGAAAAACCAAGCTCTGATTAGATCGCAAGGCTAGTCACTTGGCAAGACGCTTGGTAGGAAACTCCACTGTATCAGAACATCTCGAAGATCACAACTTAACAATCCCCAAATCGAACCAAATTGAAAGCAAGGTGCGAAATTCGCTAATCGCATCAAGCAAGCTTCAAGCAGCTATTTATTCGCCTGAGAAATAACGAGGCATGCCAATTCGCCTAAGGATTCCACTCATTAGTCAAGCGAAGGGCTCTTCGCCTAGCCAGTGCAAAATCGAATAAACAAGAACACCAATCAAGCGATAACTCCTTTGCAAACCACTGCCAGCAACAGCAAGGCATGGCTCAGTAGAGATCGCATGGCTGCAATCAAATGCTTGCAAACGAGCACGTACGGCAGACACTTGTAGTAAGAAGCCCTGCCACCTAGGTAATGTGATGAACTATTTGCAAACTGTTTTGATCATGTTGTCCTAATTACGATCATGCTGATGGAAACATGTTGATGGAGGACGACCTCAGTCCGATCATTCTAAGACGCGCGACATAATCAGAATAGCACAACCAGTCGAACTCTGCACGAGAAGCCTCAGCTACCCCCGACACATCGTACGATCGGTCCCATGCGGAAACGCGGAAGCTCAACACTTCCAATCACACCGCAGCCAAGCGAGGGGATGGTAACGCGCAACAGAACGAACCAATCAGCCAGCGTGATCTCAGACCCACACGCAGGCTTCTTCCCGGGTCGCCTGAAGCATTCCAACAGGAGTTTTCCCCCTCCCCGACGAGGGCAGAAATTACAGAATGAACAACGAGTGCGGAAATGAGCACAGCAAAACTCTCGCTAAGACGTCGAGGAGGCAGGCTAGCATCACCGGAGTAGGCCGACCAAATAAGAGTCTCCGCGCGGCGGTCGGTGGACAAGCAGGGTATGTGACAATTTTTTGTGGCTACCCTGTTTGGCGAATCTCCTTAGAAGATCTAACCAGCACAGTACGACGGTCACAGGGGAGAGTCTGATGTCCGTTTCAAGATCGTTGGAGCATCGACCAAGTCCTTCCACACAGTTGGTTACAACCGATTCTGTGAATGAAGCCGAACTATGCCTCTGATCGGGAGGACCCTCACCCCCCCCTCACCGACCTAATGCCTTTTGCATCATCCGTCGCTTGACCTAAGCAAACACCTCGGCAGAGATCACCCCCCTCCCCGCTTAGACATTAGAAAGAGTGGTCGGAAAGAGGAGGAGGCCTTAGAACAAACTCCCAACCGTAATCCACCGCTCCACCAAGATACGTATGGGAACACGCCTCGCCGTAAAATATTAGACCGCGCGAACTCATGAAAAGCCACTCCACAAACGATTCTCATGCTAGCGAGAGCGCTTACAAACATATCCCTACACTTCCAGTAAGATAACGAAAAAAATCCCTCAGCAGGAGCGACTCAAACCGCCGCAAAGGAGAAGTCGTGCACGCTACAAACGCACAACTGTCTACTTACAGTAATGGGGCCGCCGGACGCTATACCGGCCACCTTCTTGTTTTCATCCTTCACCATGGCCAAGATGCGCTCGTCCACCTGAACTGTCCGGTTGGCTACATCAGAAAAGAAGCCGAGGTAAACATGGACGACAAAGTTCACCACAAAGAAGCCACAACATCCGACCACAAAAACATGACATACATGCTTACTTATGGAGCTAAATTCAAGCTCAAAAACTTCGGTGCAAAACTCTCCTAACAAATTAGAAAAAAAAGTATAGTCAAGGAATCCCACACGCCAAAACATTATTTTCGTTTCCGGCACCACCCAAAAATCGAAACTTTAAATTGCAAGGGAAGGTCAAATGGTAATGGGGGCAGTTCAGGTTCACAAATACAAATTTCCGGTAGACATCGCCCGATATATGTCACTGCTGTGGCGATTAACAGGCACACAAGTCAAATGAATTCTAGTAGAAGCACTTTCGGTCTGTATTAACAATCCGAGCGAGAATGACTTGCCTCTCTGGAAGGGCGACCACCACGCAAGACTCATAACAAGCCTTAGGCCAGAGGAAGGAGAGTGTTGCGTAAATGGTCGCTACACGAACAACTCACATGGAAAGCCTAGAACCGTTCTGGTTCGCCATGGAGGGAATATTTTTTACAAAAGCAAGATAAAAACAGCACATGGAAAAGTACGAGAATTTCTATGATCTCTTCGTGCAGAAAATCTGACATGCTTTCGCAATGGTACTCGCTTGGGCGGCGGGACACTTACCGTGAATTAACCGTGTCAAGCCAGCAATCTTGTTGGGAGATTGTCCGCATTCTTAAGTAAAGCCTCGAGCTCAGATTTCACGAGGACAATGCGCCATTAACCGCTGCAGTAAAGACCGCAGTGCAAACACAAGTCGTTGGAAGGATGACACAGATGGCTACCATTATTCGCACTTGAACCGCCACCAGGTAAGCAGGCTCCGCTGACAATGACACTCATTAATTATACTCAGAAGCGTCTTCAAGTACATTGCGTATGGCATATAAGGGCTATTGGGTAATTCGGAGTTATAGTTATTCCAATCTATTTCACGCTATCTTATGGTCTAAAACTGCCTCAAATTGCCAGAAACTGCTTCATGGGAGCGCGATATTAGGCTCACACATAAACTGGCTAGAAGTTGAACTAACCTCGAACGTGGAGCACGTTGCCTCCTAGGGGGAACGTGTCGAAGGCCAACGGAAGTGGTGTCTGTGACGAGTCCAGGAACACCGAGTGTGTATCGAACGTCAGCCCTCGAGCGCGGAACATCGGCTCAATCGCATCCCTGAAAAACATTCGCATGACAGGAGGATCCCAAAGCACAAAAGATTATGGTGCACCCGGCCTGCATAAATATTCCGAATGTCACCGAACTCACGCCAACATTTCTAAAGCGCTATCATCTTTCCCAAACTTGCCAGGCGGGCGGAAGCTAACCTGAGCGAGGTCCCTTTGACGGCGGGCGCGGTTTCCGTGTCGTAGGCACTGTCGTCCTCCGACACGTGAAGCTGCACAGTGAAGCTCTCCTCCTTCGTGTCCTGGAATCAAGACAACACTACGCAATTCTAACTGCAGCTAGTCCAACTAGCCATGTTCAACACACAAACACACCTATATACATCACAAGTATACATACATACATACATACATACATACATACATACATACATACATACATACATACATACATACATACATACATAC
>QQSS02226152.1:0-10509 GCA_003687565.2 Craspedacusta sowerbii | reverse complement strand
TATATATATATATTTATATATATATATATATATATATATATGTGTATATATATATATATATTATTGTATATATATATATATATATTGTGTGTATATCAATAATACATGTTGCATATATTATGTTATTGTGAATATGTATATGTTATACTTCAGTGTATGCAAAGGGAAGATAAGCTCGTAACTATTAATGGAGACTTTAATATCAACCAGCTGGATTATGACACCTTAGCCGGAGCTAATGACATGACTAACTTGGTAGCCTCATATGGACTTCAACCCTTAATATTCCAGCCCAGTCGTGTGACGATGCGTTCCCAAGCCCTAACTGACAATATGTTTACGAATAATCATAAATACGACATAATCAGCGGAAACTTGACATGCTCAATATCTGATCACTTTGCGCAGTTTGCAATTTCAACTGATTACAATCTGAAAAAAAAAACAAGTTAAGGAAATGCCGGCTTATGGACGGAACTATAAAACCTTCAATGAGAATGAGTTTATTGAGGAACTTGAGGTCATTAATTGGAAGTCCTTGTTTCACGCAAAAACTGACCCAGATGTTTTGACGCAAATATTTTTAGACAAGATTACTGACACTCTTTATCTCATGGCACCACATAAAAAGCTTGCTAAGAATGAGCTGCGTCTACAACAAAAACCATGGATGATATTAGATATCTCGAAAGCCATGAAAGCTAGAGATAAACTCTTTAACAAGTTCTTAAAAGCAGATGAACCTAGAAGAAATAAATACTCACTAACTATAAACAACAGCGCAACTCTATCGTTAAAATCACAAGGAGCAGTAAACGCTCATTTTACACGAATTAATTTATACAGAATAAAACGAACGTGAAAAAAACTTGGGATGGCATCAAGTCAATTCTGAAACTGAACAAGAAAAATAACCCCCACCCAACGTCTATTAATAACCGCAAAAACAAGGTTGTGAAAAAGACGAAACTCATCGCCACGGCTTTTAATGAATATTTTTCTTCTATTGGAAAGGTTCTTGACTCAGGAATCGATAAGTCATCGAATAGTTTTCGAACATATTTGCCACCTAGAGTTACTCATAGCCTATATTTAAAACCTACTGACCCAACTGAAGTTATTGGCATTATGAAGTCCCTTTCTCACAAATCTTCTAAAGCTAGGTTGTCATCTCTTGCAGAACCGCTGTCTCGTATTATTAATCAATCTTTAAAGCAAGGAGTCTTTCCTAGCATTCTTAAAGTTGCGAAAGTGATACCTGTGTACAAATCGGGGCCTAAGGAAAATTGCTCCAATTATCGCCCAATATCTCTCCTTGCCAACTTAAGCAAGGTTCTAGAGAAGGCTTTGTATAAGCGAGTGTATGAATACCTTGAAGAATTTAAATTAATTTACAACCTTCAATTCGGTTTCCGAAAACAACGTTCTACTAACCACGCTCTGGTAAACTTCACGTCTTTCGTACACGAGATCTTAGACGCCAGTGAATGTGCAGGTGGCCTATTACTTGATTTTCAAAAAGCTTTCGATACGGTGAACCTAAGATTTTTAATAGAAACGCTTGTGATTTAAGGTATTGGTGGTGTCTGCCGGAACTTGTTTTTATCATACTTGCATGGACGTAGGCAATTCGTCGCTGTGAACCATGAAAATTCCGACCTCAAGGATATTGACTACGGTGTAGTTCAGGGGTCATTTCTAAGTCCCTTTCTATTTATAATATATATTAATGATTTTAGGCTTTGCCTTTCTTTGGGTATAGCACAGCACTTTGCCTATGACACTATTATTTTTAATCGATCCAAGTCTATTAAAAATTTGAAAACAAAATGTCCCGAGATCTATTTACAGCTTCGAATTGGCTTTCTGCAAATAGATTGATGTTGAATCCAAGTAAAACTGAATTGCTTTTATTTCGTCCTAAAAATAAGCGCTGTGACGTTAAGTTAACGTTAAAAAGAAAAGCAAAAAAAAAAAAAAATATTTCCCTCCAATACTGTTAAATATCTAGGTGCACTATTAGATTCAGGACTATCCTGGCGTAGTCACTTTGCTGGACTTTCGAAAAAGCTTTCAAAAGCGAATTGACTTTTGACTAGAATCAGACACGTTGTTGGCTTTCAAACTATTGGATCCCTATACTACTCGTTATTTCACTCCCGTATGACATACGGTTGTCTGGCATGGGGGTTAACCAGCAAGAAAGAATGTAATAGAATATCTAAACTACAGCAGCAAGCCATAAGAATAATCACTTTTTCTGATCATAAGACGCCAAATTCGGAGTTGTTCATGCATTCTGATATGTTAAAACTGGAAGACGTAATCACATTTAATTGAAAGCTTATTTATCCATGATTGGTATCATAAGAGTTTTCCTAGTTCATTTGACGATTTTTTCCAAATCTACTCGTCTAAGAAAGGAGCTCGAACCATTGACGACCAATAACAAGGACTAAATTATACCGTAGTAGTGACATCAAACGTAAGGGCGCTGTCACATACAACCAGCGAAGCGACCTTAACGTAAATATTTCGAATTTCAAAAGCCGTCTATGGAAAGAAAATTCGAACCCTTCTTATGGCTGCGTATGCGTGATACGTTCCTTCTTTGTATATTGCTCTTACTTGGACCTGAAACGTGTCCGAGCAATTGTTGTTTGAAATTTTAACATTATGGTGCATCTGAATTTATTACGGCAGTGACCAGTTTTGGTGTTTTATGATAAATGTGAGGGAAAGTTGCTCATTTTGTTATTTCTCTTTGGGATCGAATTCTTTTTTTTTTCCCTGCTGTATACGAAGAAATATTTTATTTCGTTTTGTGTTTGAGCAACCGCGTTTTGTGTTTGAGCAACCGCATTATTTTACGGTATGGTTGCTTATCCCGTTAAGAATTGAAGTGTATGTATGAATCACTCAATTGCGATTCAAATGTTACTCAAATGTTAATGTATTTCTTGCTTGTAATTTTAAAAGGTGATGGGTGCTATTAACAGTTCTCTTCCAAATACAGAACTTGCTATAACTGTTTAGTTCGAGTATACTTTCAATTTACTGCGATTCTCGATTTACAGATTTCTCTAGTGCTTTTCATATTGTACTACGTATGTGGCTTGGTGCATAGCTTGACTGATAGTGGAGATGTTTTACAGATTGAGTAACCCAGTGAAGAGCAAAATTTGATTACCAACATGCCTTTCTATTATCGTACCCTGAATACCTTAAAACCTGCTCTTGAAGTCGCGATTACCTATGAAATGGTGGCGTCCTGATCTGATTAGCTCCGGCTACATAGACGTCTCCATCTCATATAGATGCTCAAATGTTATATTACAGTATAGCTTTTGCAAGGCTTCTTGTTATGGATATATCTTACAGTTTATTTTTAGGTATTGCAATTTTGACAGGGCATGTATTTGAGAAAATATACTCTCTCTCTCTCTCTCTCTCTGTACTCTTATTTACTCAATTGCTTCTGTCATGTAAGATAAATTGATGCAAAAGATAAGGTTCACAAGCATGTACTTCAAAATATGAGAAAGAAATTGGATGTTTGGCAACTCGTCGTTTCTGCGATGTTCTTTTAAGCCTTCACATTTTGGCGAGAGTTAAAGCGACAGTGTGACAAGGGTAATTGAAGATTGTCTCACGCACATTCTATTTATGTGTTGTGTTAGGGAACAAATAAGTCAGTTACAACCCGTTAACAATAAGATCTATTTAACTTCATCTCCGATACAACAGTTGCACGAGGTGCTGTGCGTTCTACACGTCCTCATGCTGCTGGCTGGCTTTAACCACGCTAAATCAACGCGCTCTTAAAATATTGTTGAATAGGCATTAGATTTAGAACGACGTTATTGTCATTTCTCTAAGTTCTTCCCTTGAGTTTATGTTTGGAAAGCTTTGATGGATCAACTTCTAGAAGTTTCATAAGGCCTTCCACGTTTTTTTTTTCACGATTTTTCAAAAGTTTTCAGAAGTGGGATGTTTTGACTATAGGTAAGGCAGCCATGGCAACACTATAATCAGTTACCTTAAGCATATTTAATGCTTTGGAGAAAGGGCCAGTATGGACAGTGTAGTGAGAGAAGTTCATAGTACAGGCAGCTTTCTTCAGAAGTACAATCAATCTCCTGATTTTAGCTTTGTTTAGTTCCTATATGCTGCAGCTGTAAGAAAGACGAGGAAGGAATATAGAATAGTCTAGCACCTTCAACGTTAATTCAGGTACATTGTGTCTGCATACTGCAAGCATATTGTTTGCATTAGCTAGTTTCTCTGCCAGATGCTTCATGTGCTGGGAAAAAGGCAGGTGCTCATCAAGAAGAGGGCGTAGATTCCTGATCGTGTTGCATGGATATAATCGAAAACCATCTTGATCATTTCTGTCTTGTTTGTGTTAAAGGCCATCTTGCTACCTAAGAGCCATTAAACATAATTTTTTAGGTAACTATTCGCCTCTTTATTTAAAAGGGACTTTGCAGAGTTAGTGATGCATAGTTAGGTTTGTGTCATCAGCTAACTGAGACACGTCACTGTAGTTTACACACTAGTGTACATCAGTATCAGCAGGGGTCCAAGCACTGAGCATGGAGGCAAATTAATTTCTATTTGTTAGATATGACTGAAGCCATTTATTGGTGATACCGCAAACGCCATTTTGTTTGAGCTTGTTTAAGAGGATTACATGGTTTACAGTATATAAAGCCTTTTGCAGACATGCACACCATTTTGCCAGCATGTAAGGCTATTCTAATTTTTTTCTGTGATATTCAGCACAGCATGATTAGTATCTAACAGTAATTTTTTAGCTAAATTCCTATTTAGAGACAATTTGTTTCATAGCAGTACGCATAGCAGGGTCTGTGCACGATGTATTTGTGATAAGATTGGAATCTTGTCTTTTAGGGACAGGTCTAGTTAGCCAAGGTTAATATTTTAGTTTAAACTCTGGCTTTGTAATTTTATTTTCTGGGGCATATCTGTCAAGAATCTTATAGGTGCCTTCAAGAAATTCATCCATGGATAGGTCTAGTAATTGGTTTTCAATCTGGCTTTCCAATTGATGTCTAGAAGGTTCTGGTAGAAGTTTTCGTGATCTAGTTGTCGTATGTCTGTTTAAATATGATGTGTCACATGATCACATTGAGGTACTATAAGGAATTCAGGATAATGATCAGATGTGGGATATGTCTGGCTGTTACCGATTGTAAAGTATGGTGGCTGTTAGTGTTTGTTATCTTTTACTAATTTGAGTCGGTACATACATGCTGGCATGTCAACAAACTCATGAACTCATATGCATTGTTGTTATTCTCTGTTTGGAGTAGGTCAATATTGAAGTCGCCAGCTAAGAAGACTGCCTTATTTTCCTTCACTAGTTTCTCTAGGAGAGGCTTCCTAAAGTCTGTATTGAATTCTTGGAGACATGCATGGATGGCGATAGTCGAAGTCTGTAATAATTGTATTGGAGGCATTTGTTCTGATTAATTGGATTAAGACTGACTCAAGCTCTTTTTTTTAAATAAATATTTAGATCTCCTAGTTCGTAGTTTAGCTTGTCTAAGGTATAAAGTAGGGACCCTCCTTTAGTAGTGACATCATGTATGCTCTATGCTTTATGATGGTTGGAAATATTAGAAGGGATTGTGTTTTATCTTTGGATAACTTTGCTTCACTTATAGCTATAATATAAAAACGAAAGTGAAACATTTGCGATCATAGCATTCTCCCGTTGTTCAATATTCTTTGTTATACACTAAATGCTTTTAAGAGAAAGATTTAGTTTTATCTAAATTTTTTTAAATGTGAAATCCTCCGCTGACATATTTGCCCGAGTCCAGGTGGTTATATGCTTCTTGGTCTGTTTCTCCACTTTGCTTCTTGCTTGAGATCTTGCAAAATTGTTAGATTTTCTTGTGTTTCTGGATTCGTCTCCTTATAGGTTTGTGTACTCATGTAATTAACCCTCTTGTTGACAAACAGGCAGCTCATCATCACAGAGGGAGCTGAAATAGCAGGATACTAGGCATGACATATCCGTGGATTGCTTAAGTGTTTAAGTATTTCATAGTCTATTGGTGCCAGTTTATTGCATTTGATGTGTACTCAATTGTAGCATTTGTCACAATAGATATCCTTATTGTTTTGGTTGACTGATTTTAAACAAACTTCCCAAGAGTATTTTACTATATACAGTCTGGTGTGTGCTAGTTGGTACGTGAGTGTGTACTCGGTGTCAACTGCAGAATAAGTCACAGTGCGTTTGGCACCTAGGTTGTGCAATACATCCAAGGGTGCTAGATAACATTTCAATCTTCAGTTGCATCGTATATTGATGGAAGGCCTTATATTATACATTATAGGTTGATTTTAGTAAGGACAACATCAAGCTGGTTTTCCTAGCTTAACTGTGTTGCAATCTGTTTGCATTAAAATTTTCAGTTGTAACTTACTTGCGCATGTAGATTGCAACCTGCAGGTATAGTAGTTGCATTCACTTCTAATGTGCTCCCAACATGGTGCAAGTTTAGCAGTATTTATCAAAGTGATTTCCTGAGAATGTTTGACATATATCACTAACTATGAATTCAAGCAGTTAGATGTAGATGACATTTCTTATAGTAAGAGCGAGACATTATGAAGATAAATATGTAACACAAGCATGTTATGCTATAAGCTATTGGCTGAGACTCATTAGGCAAGTAGAGTCGGCAGAAATTAAAGAGGACCTCAAAGTCTGCTCAAGTTCCTTTGCATACACTTGCTAATGTGTTATAGAGATTCGTTTTTTTTTACACGATTCAAGAAAATTGTTACAAAGAGAGTTAAAATGAAGTTGGTTAGAGTTTATTGTTTAAGCAACTTAATGATATCTTTGTCATCAAATTTGCTGATTTTCTCATGCCTGTGCATGATATTTTCTGTCACTTAGTGGATTTTAGATTTCTTGGCATGTCATGCTATCTCTTGAAGTCTAAGTGTCGTCATTTTGAAGAAAAAAAGAATTTTGCAATAGCTGGTAGAATAGATACTTCTTCTTTTTTTTAAACGTGGAAGCAGAAGCGACTTGCTCTATCCAAACAGGGAACATGATTTCTTGTATTTGAGGGCATTATGCCTGCTACTTGATGTGGAAAAGACTACTTTTAGATTAAAATGTTATGTTGCTTTTTAAAATAAAGAAGTGCTTAATGCAATTATCTTCAATTTCTCAGATTTCTCAGATTTCTCAGCATTTGAGTGTGTTGTTGTTCTCTGATAATCTTTATCTTTGACTTGCCCTAGTTGAAAGGCAAACTCAGACAATTCACTAGATGGCCGATTTTATCATGCTACTGCCGCTATTTAGACAACCCGTAAGGCAGCCAAAAAATGCGCATGGTATGCGCTGTGTACCGATGTTAGATAGTGTCTTTGCCCTGGGCTTTGCTCTGTTGTTTGTATCTGCTTGTTTTATTTTCTGCACTGGCGTCAGGCTAGCTTATAAATGTAGTGTGATTTGAAGCCCTTATTTGTGTTTTTTTTTGTTTGTTCTTTTTTCTTTTTTTCTTTCTTTTTTGAAAATATTTTTAAAGCATTATGAACAACTGCAATTTGTATTAGTTTTCATTGAATGATTCAGTCTATTTATTTTGGGAGGGCATTGTTTACATCCGGCACTTCTTTAGCTTGCTTGCTGATAAAGTTATGTCTTACTGGTTATAGAATATGCATTTGTGGACTTAGAAAAATGGATGAGCAGCAACGTTATTTGGTTACATCTAACAGGATTCGAATATCTAAGGACCTATTAGTGAGTATAAATCTTGCTGTTTACAGGTACCCCTTGATTTCTCTATGGCTGAGCACTGGTCCTGGTATTAGTTATTTATATTGAATTTCACCTATCAAGGTTTCGTTGAATGCAAGTCTTTCACATGTTTCTCACAATTGAAAGAAAGGCTTTCTCTTTCATGTTTTAAAAATGCCAGGACTTGAAATGCTTGATGTAGAGTCTTAGATTTGTTAAGTTGCTAATTGACGTGACCTTTGGACTCCATTTACCTTAAGAATTCTGCCATGCTCAGAAGTCTATTGTAACTTTGTTTAATATCTCTTTGTCGCGTTATTATGTAAAAATGTTTGTGCAAATTAGTTTTTAAAATTTAGACTATCTTGTGATTTTGCATTATTTGGTTTTAATGTCAGGTTGAAGATGTGTTGTCTTATCTACAAAGCAAGTTTGCATTGACTGGGGACGATGCAGAGGTCATCAAAATTGAAAAAACAAGTCGTGGCAGGGCTGATAAATTGATTGACATACTTTTGCTTAAGAAAAATAATGTTTTCTACAGTTTTCACGAAGCTCTTAAGCATGCAGAGTATGATCATTTGGCTGATCTTCTACTGAGTGGTTTAAGATCCAATACTGTGTCAAAGACTAATCTGGATGATGTTGAAAATGAAGACCTACCGTCTGGTAAGTGCATGCACAGTTTTCTGGCACTGTAAGTTTTAAGATTGAAGCTCTGCCCTTTGCATTAGAAATTTAAGAAAGCATCGAAAGCTGTAGTTGAATATTGCTTTATTGTGATTTTAATAATTGTATTTGCGTTCTTATGACAGTTAGTGTTTGTCATATAATTTAAGATGCTTATATCTTAGATAGTCTATAAGTATATATTGGATGAAAAACCTGTCATTGCCCTGTCTGATTCAGTCTTGATAGTTTGCCTTCAACTGACCTCTCCACCACGTTGCCGAGCAGTAGCTGCCGAAATCTTTAGTATCTAAGTATTTACTACTTACCTTTGAGTATCCTTATAGGCTTTGAAAAGTAATGAAGCTGTTTAGAAATTTGTTTCTAAAAGTTCTTGCACAAAGCATAGGAAGCTCTAAGCTCACAAATTTAATGTACATGAAACGAAGGGTTTTAAAAACGCCGTAATTTTGCTAAATTTTTGTGTAACTCTATTTGTCTGTTGGTCCTGGCTGTAATTGTTCTTGAAAGTGAGTAGTAGCAGACAGTGAGGTTCATATTGAATGAGCGCTTCTCATGGAATTCGGAAAGTTATTGATTTGAATGACAATTGATTGTTGTTGAACAGTGATCATGAATAATAGAGGCTTGATTTTTGTTGCTTTAGTTCAGTCTATGCTGCGGGATGGAGGCGTTCCAATACTTCCTGATATTTATGTGAAACGACCTGGTTGTCTTGAGCAGTTACGATCAGCTTTGTTCAAGCTACAGGATGAGCAATCTTGGGTGGTTGTTCATGGAATGGTTGGATGTGGCAAGACATTACTCACAGCTGAGGCCTTGATGGACGGTGCAGTTTTGTATTCTTGTTTTCCTGGTGGCATTTTCTGGCTGAGCATTGGCAAGGTCGATGAAAACAGACTTCTTATGAAGATGCAAAATTTATACTCTTGGTTGGATCAAAAAGCGGAATTTCGCATACCTCAGAATTTAGACGAAGCCAGAGATCGCATTCGAGTACTTTTTGCTCGTAGTTATCCGAGGTGTTTGCTCGTTCTTGACGACCTTTGGTCAGATGAACATGCGAGGTATTTTGATGTGCACGTGAGAACAGTGGTGACGACTCGATACTCTGCAATTGCTGATAATTTGAGTGTTCGTGCTGTTAAGGTGGACGTGCACGAAAGCCTGTCTGTTCAACAGTGCCGGGAGTTATTAGGGCGGTGGACAAACAAAGATCCTAGTCAGTTGCCTGCTGTTGCAGAGGAATTGATTGTTGAATGCAAAGGTTCCCCTCTCGCTATCTCAATGTTCGGCTCCTTGCTGAAGAGCCATGAAAATAGGTGGAACTACTATGTTCAGCAGCTAAGAGACAAGAAGTTGAGCAAAGTTAAGAGCAAAGTGCAGTACCAGTATATGTCACTTACCGAAGCGATAGCTGTCAGCTTTGATAGTTTGCATAATGATCTGAAAGAAAAATACGAAATGCTAGCGATTTTTGAGGAAGGCGCTAAGATTCCGTCAGAAGTTTTGTGCATACTGTGGGATTCGGATGTAAGTATTTTGGTTGTTGTGGAATGCAGGGTTGCCTACCAGCCCTATTTGGGAATCTGGGCGTTGCAAACAGTTTTGCGAGTAGGAGAAGAATCGTTTCAAGAATGTCAGTTTACTAAGTGTCTGGCATATGTGCAAAACCTTTTTTATCAGTTGACATGCCATGCCTTCGAATAATGCTTTATGTCTTTATCTTTTGATCGTCTGGGAAACATGGAGGATGTCGAAGTTGAAGATGCAATGGATGAGTTGATGCGGCATTCGCTGATAAGGCAACCTACGTCTTCCTTGCCTGGGGGCTCCATGGCATATGAGCTTCATGACTTGCAGCTAGACTTCTTGATTGAACAGGCAATTGCCAAAGGAAAGCTAGGAAATTTTCACAAGATTATTGTAGACAGGTAAAAACAACCTGTATGTATGTATGTATGTATGTATGTATGTATGTATGTATGTATGTATGTATGTATGTATGTATGTATGTATGT
>QQSS02226141.1:0-10510 GCA_003687565.2 Craspedacusta sowerbii | reverse complement strand
TTGTCGAAGCCATACATTTAGTTTATAAGAGCAGCGTTATTAACTCGTCTCTCTTATCTTTAATCTTCACTTCTTATCCTATAAGTGTGTTATTATTGTTTTATGGTGCATTTAAAGAGGAAAAAAAGATTTGTTGTTGTTGTTGCTGTGTCCATATGTTCATGGTGAATTTCTTAGCGTGGCCGATTTCACAATGTGTGTGCTCGTGTGATATGAGCCTCCCTGTGCGATGTTCGGTGCTCCAGGCCACACCAAACTTAACAGTTATGTGAATACAGAAGGCTACTTGATAAAGCGTAACAGGGCTGCGATCTGCGGGCTGCAATTTATTATCGCTTGGTTCGTCACACATCAGTTTGCTATTTTTCCTAAAGTTGGCAAGAATGGACTTCAGATAGATTGAGTCACGGTTGAACTTGAACGATGAATTTAGGCAAAGCCAGAGCGATGAACAAGGAGAAGGTCGGTGCTTGCTTGACGAACCGACGATAGTGCTATTTCTCGAAAACATTACGGATGCTATTTCAGAACGAAGTAAGACCTCTGAAAGCAAATGGTTTTGAAAACAACATTTGAGGGAATCTATCAGAAAAGAAGGAAAAACCTGACTGCGGCGTCTACAAGCGGCCTATCATCTCCCTGAAATATTTTTGAATGAGGGCTTTCTTAAAATTCTTCAGTTTGTAGTAGAGAGAATAAATTTGCAGGAATAATGCGTGGCGCTAATATAGACTTGCTTGCATATGAAACTTTGCTGCATCTAATGATTTTTTCTATAGAGCATGCTATTACGATTTGTAGCCTTTCATACTGCGGGTAAGTCGTGCCACTCGGGGGTCATAATATCTTCACAAGTAATGCTGTGTACAACTCAGTCAGTGGAAACTTAACACGATCGATTTCATGCCATTTTTATCAATTTAGAATCCCGCTGAGAAAATGCGAAAGAAAATAATTAAGCAAAACCACCATAGGTATGAACGCATGTGTGAAACATCTATTGAGAGTGACTTCCAAGAGGAGCTATCGTGCACGAATTGGCAGTCACTGTTTGCAGATAACCTAGACCCAGCAGTCTTAACAAGCATGGTAGTCGAGCAGGTCTAGGATATTTTCTATGGAATAGCCCCTTTTAGAAGGCTTTCTGTGAAAAAATAACAATTCCAACAGACATGATCGGTAAACAATGACATTTTGCAACCAAGGGAAGCGAGACATGATTAACGAGATATGAAAACGCAACTGTACACTTGGCCTGATGAAAATATGAGAGACAATCCTACGCAAATAATTTCCTACACAATAGCCACAACATAGGAGGCACTCGAGAGATTACGTCACTTCTCGGACAAAATTAAAAATCTGTTTCTTCCCGATATGAACCTCGCACACACATCATACGAGCACGTATATTTTGAAATCGGCCAAGTTAAGAAATTCTCAAGTTCCTTAATTCCCCCAACGCCAGATGCGTTTCGCCCTAATGAGGAACTGGTAAATTTCTTAACTTGGCTTATTTCAAAATATGTGTGCTCGTGTGATATGATCCTCACTGTGCAATGTTCGGTGCTCCAGGCCAGACCCAACTTTACAGTTGCGTAAATATGTTTCTGAGCTTGTTAGATAGCAAGCCATATTGTCATGCAGCTCTCACCAGTTCACTCAGCTCTCATGGTCAAGTGGTGAGTGCTCTGCTTTCCACTCCGGCGACCCGGGTTCGGTTCCCATGCACTTCACTTATGAGCCCCACATCGGATGAAACGCGTCTGGCGCTGGGGGAACAGCCGGGAATTCCTTTTGTATTTCCTTGATCTTATTAAATCTTTTTTTAGCGCCTTCTCTAGTCTCTATCACGCGGCCCCAGCACCGATCTCTATAATAAGGTTTTATGGAGATCATCGGGATCGGGACGCCGTAGCTCCCATCCGAATATTCCGCGGTTGGAGCTAGTTGTTAGTTATATTTCCTTAAACAGCCTTCGTGTTATAAAATTAATCACGGTGGTATCGGACCAGTCTTCTAAAGAAAACGATGCACAGCTTCTTATATCCAAAGTACTTGGGCTGGGAATCAAAGTGCATTTTCCTATTACTCTGGCTTGTTTTCTTTGGTCAGTTCGTATCTGGTCGTGCGAGCTTTGTTTGTGAGTGGATTATCATACCGGTTTTATTAAGCTAGCATAGCCTGTCTTTGATATCTGTAACTTACCGCATAAAATGGGCGTGCACGCCAATTTGCCAACTTTAGCTGGTCCTGTGTGATGAGAGCGCTCTCCATTATCTTACTAAACATTTGTTAGTCTAGGAGACCGGATGTTGTTCTACTTGTTAAAAATGTTGAACTGTCATCTTGAAATGCGTTTTTCTCTTTCTAGGCCTGCGATAATCCGAAAGTGTCTGAGATGAAAGACGTGCTTGCATTTCACGGCTTTAACTGCATAGCAGAGGAGGTCAGCGAGCGGTTATTATTTATTTTTTTTTTTTTGAAACCTGCTTTTTGCGCTTTTTAGAGCAAGTTTATCTATGATGTAAACACGAAGAAGGCCAGTGGTCTCGAATAGATTCTTATTGCAAGTTGTTGGTGCAGACTGTCGTTGTTTCAGACTGTCGTTGTTTCAGACTTTACACCTTTGGGACGCACATTTATGCGAAAGCTGTAACGTGACTAAATTAAAAACTAAAGGAAAGAAAGGCTCGTAAGCTGTTATGAATGTAGTCACGCCTTGAGTAGGCAGCCAACTTGTGGCGCACACGTTGTTTGCAAAACGTTATGACAGTTACGACTGCGCGCGACGCCGTCATCATTTCGACTGCCATAAAAAATGTCTTGAGCGTGCACGCCCATCCTGTGAGTAATAAATGTACGACACTTATCGATATTTGCCATAAACGACCAGACCGAAGCGCGTGCGCATTTTGTATACGGGTTTAATTGTATTTCTGCGTTATTTTCATTTGGCATTTCATGGTGTTATGTCATCAGTCTCGTTTGGCACATGTGAATGTTTATTTTTCGCGAAGAAAGTTACAATGTGATTGGTCGCGCATAACAGCGGATTTTCCTTTCATTGTATTTAGAATAAGAGTTTCCCGAGAGACAGCTTCAAGGATGCACTATGCAAAGGTCGCATTAAAATACAGTTAAAAAATTCAGATGGTACGCCAACGAACGACAAGTACGCAACAAGTATGTTGAGATACTTAGAAATCACGGCAGCATTTTGTTTGCATGAAATGGAATTTCTTTGAGCTTTTAGTGACTGATTATCAGTTTATGGAGGCTGCAAAAGTTTTTTGTGAATCGTGATGTTGCCTTTTTCTAACATTCTGTGAGATAGCATGGTTCACAGGGCAGTCTAACTTTTTTCAGGTTTGTAGACCAATTCCTCAGATTTGTGGCTGTTCGTCCTTAAATTCGATCCTTCGTGTTGTCTTCAAAAGATCGGCGTCATGTTTGTCCATGAATGAAAGCCAAGTGTTTTTGTGTTGCGCAGTAGTATCGTTTCATTCTGGCTTGTAGGGAAAGCCATTATGAAGCTGCTTGGCGAAACTATACCTAAGTTGAAGGGAAGGCAAGCCAAATCCAATACTGGGGCCGAAGTCGCTGCTGCTGCTCCATCATTGAATAAAAAGAAAGAAAAGAAGAAGAAATAGAGAAAGTTTTAACTTTAATTATGTATCTGGGATACTCTGAGACGGGAATATATTCGCAGAAACTCCATGTCATGTTTGGTTCTTCTCTCTCTCTCGCTTGCTTATGCTGGAGTTTAAAATCAGGTGGTGAGCATCACCTGCCTGTATTTTTTTTTCGACTACGACGTTGTAGATAACTGCTCTTTTTATTGAAAAGAAATAAAATGACTGCTCCTGCGCACTTGCTTTTTTAGTGCGACTTACTCTGGATAACAACTCAGGAGGAAGGTTTGAATCGGATAACTTCGTCTGTCACACATTGAAGTGTAAGGCTTCTTTCCTCTCAGTTAAGTCGGTAGTCGTGATAAGTTAGTAACAATTATTCCGGCCTGGTAAACCTATTTTGCTTAGACATTGTCTTTCACAAGCACATGACCTGTGATGAAAGTGTACATATAGTAAGTGTCTTAACTGTCTTCTATGGAAAGAGCTGACATGTTTCAGCTAACTTGCGTATGCTACTGTGCTGCAGTAGGTTTACGTTATCGCCTTAACCTTCTCACATTTAAGGTGGTAACCTGGGCGATATCAAAGGATTTGACGGCTGGAAGTAGTTCATGCCAAGGTGCCTGGGGGTCGATTCTTAGTCTAGTTTTTAAGATAAAGCGTTGTTTTCAGAGCATGCTTAGCTTCCTGTGAAGAAAAGAACGACAGCTGGTAGTTGGCCCTTAAGACAAAACTTTGAAGCTTCATCTCAACTCCACGTGATTACTAGCTATCGTAGGCATACCTTTACAATATAGATTATTTACAATGTCACTATTGCATGCGACGTTTTTGGTAGAATCAGGTGAAATTTATTTTTACATCTTTGAAGTGCAATCACGTGTTTATCAGCGTTGATCGCAAGTTAGCGAGCGTTTGCTGCAGTGTCTGTAGTAAGTTTTTCAAAGGGATTAGGAAATCCCGGTTGTGGTGCCCCAGGGACTGGAGGCGGTGGCCCTTCGGGTAATGCCGGTTTTGGATCGGGTCCGATTCCTGGAGGGCCTGGTGGTGGCGGTGGTGGCAGAGGTGCCGCATCAGGGCTGCTTTGCGATGTCAACTTTTCGTACGGAGACGGACCACCTGATGGAGGCGCTGCTGGCGCGGGGGACTCGGGCACTGCCGGTCCTTTATTTCCTAGACCCTCCGATGTTAGAATATCGTATGGGTTTGGAGCATTCGGCTTTGGAAATGGTTTGTAGAACTCCTGCGGAAAAGGTAGAGAGTCGGCCACAGGTACATGGAACTCTGGAAAGCCAGAGCTTATCTTCGGGGCTTGCTGAAATGGGTTTTTTGAAACGCCAATGCCATTGATAGTTGGTAGTCCACTACCTTGAAACGTTATCACGTTATTAGAAGCCATGCATGTTTTCGTTGCAATCGGTGGCAAGCAGAAGGAAATTGAAGATGAAGGCGATCTTTGCATTGGTTTAGGCGGAGCGTTAGCGTTGGCGATGATTAGCTGCAATGGTGGCGGGCTTCCGTTGAGTAAGCGTCCGGCACCAGCTGCACCTCCAGCTGCTAAACCGATTCCCACGCTTGTTCTTCCAAACGCGCCGTAGCCCACAGTTCCTGCTCCTATTAGCGTGCCGCCTCCTGCATATGGAACCCCTCCATTCATATGATGTAATTTCATATTTGCAAAGTCTGACACTGACGGATAAATGTGATGCTCGTTTCCTAGAACGCTTGGATGTATTGCTTGTTTATCGGCTATTATGGGCATCTCGTTGACGTGATGCATGATTCGCTCTGTTTCCAGTTCGAAATAATGCTCCAAGCGTCTGCTGTTATGATGCTGGGGAAATGGAGGGATGGCGTAGTCGAGTGGGTTGTATTTTAAGTGATCGTCTATGTGGTGCAAATCATCCATGTGGTTATGGTGAACGTCATGGTGATGGAGAAAGTGACTATTGAGGTGGTTCATCAAGCGCGAATGAATGTGGTTGTCTAGACTGTGTTCAAACATATCGTCTCCCAGATGCCCTGTTTCTGCGTAATGTCTAAACAGGTAATGTGCTGGGTGATCATCGAGAGGAATTCCGTCACTTAGTAAGTTGCCGTGGAGCCCTAGGTTATGATTTCTATTAAAGGTGCCCTCGCTGTTGTCATAAAAATGGTGGTTAGGTTGGAGATGCTGTCCATAAAGAAAGATAGGCAAAAGATCTCCTTGTGTGGCGACGCTTGAGTCGAAGCCTCCTTCACGAGTGTTGCCATAAAAACCTAGAGGCAAGTCATGACCACTGTGGGATACGTGATCGATAGAATGGTAGTGATCTCCGTAGTGCTCGTTGTTTGACCAACCGTGCCTTGTATTTTGGTTCATGCTGAATCCAACTCTTGGTCCGTGCTCGCCGTGGGCCGTCCCCATCCCGTGGAGCGTGAACCCGATTCGTGGTAAATGTCCGGCGCTGCGAAGTAGTTTCAGGTGGTCATGTATTTCGTCGTCAGTGTTATATTCTTCGCCTGCGGCATCATCTAACATGTCTTTGATATTCTTTAGTTTTCTGTATCTGCCGTCGTCTTTGTGCAAGTGGCCTCCTTTTTCGTGCCTGGAAGCGTCGGGAGCTTCGTCCTCTTGTTTCATTGGTGTGTGGCGTTCTCCTTCGTCTTGCAATAACAAAGGATCTCCTTCGTCACTCTCGTCTTCATCATGACTTGTATGGCTGCTTTCCTTTATGTGCTCACCTGCTTTAGTCTTCGCGTTTTTGTAGTGGTCATCTTTATCCCATTGCAGCTCGGTACCATCCGGATTGCTGTGCTCTTTCTCATTTCCGCCGTCCGTAACTTCTCGTTGTTCTCCAGTTTTACTGTCCTCGTCACTATCGTCGTCTTGCTTTGATTTTCCAAGGTGTCTGATATTTTGCAAGTATCGGTCTGAATTATCGCTCTCTTCCGATTTTTCATCAACGTCTCGAAATCGTGCTAGATTATGGAGATGGGGGTCTGGCTCATCCCCGAGTTCCTTAATTTTGTGATTAAGATTGGCATCGTCGGAGAAAGGTTGGCCGTCAACGTCTTTAAGGAAACTGAATCCTACAGCTGGAAGGCTGTGATTATGTTCTAAAGAAAACCTTGGCTCTAAGAGACTATCCGAACCGAAGTCACTGTTGGGCTGACCTTGTTTCTTTGAAAATCCAGTGCGAGTATCCAATTTATGTTCGTCTTCGTCGCCTAAAACAACGGCAAGTTTGTGTCAATTTTATAAACGGTCATTCTGTAACTTTGCCAAGCCTAGCTTCCACCTACAAAGTACAATGCTTGTTATAACTAGTTAAATGTTAAGTCTGACTGCTCGTTACCTTGTGGTGTGTTAAGTTCTTCCTTTGCTTCGCAACCTTCACCAGCGTAGTCTCCGATTCCTAAAATGAGTTGTCCCCCTTCCGCGTATTCTCCATGCAATCCACATTTATGGAAAACTAAATCACGACGACTTCCTTTGGCTGCTTGACGCTCCTTGTGTTGCAGTAGTGTCCTGGCTCGGGAGGCGTCTGATGTCATTCTATTTGACTTCTTGGGTTTTCTATTGAGTTTAGGCAAGTCAGCTTTCTGTTGCTCAAGAGTTCTGCCTTTCAAGGAATGCTTGGGTTGATGTGCGTGCCGTTGAATCGAGCTTCGTTGATCGCCAACATCGCGGAAGCGCGAGTTTTCTTGGTCATATTCTCCGTGCCTTCCTTCTCCTAAGTTTACAACTACTCGATGAAACTCGTGCTTGTGCTTAGGGATGTGGGGGTAGTGCGGAGTGTAGCCTAGATCACCCTCCAGACCCCATTTTGTCCCAACTAAGTGCGAGACCTCCCCAATGAAGCGCCCTTCTGGGTTTTTCACTTCATGATTGCTTATATCACCAAAAAGCTTTTCTATTTCTGATATTTCGACGCCAACTTTCTCTCTTAACCTGCGATTTTCCGCTTGCCTGTATCTTACCGGGAGGAGGGACTCTATGAACTCAGGTGACATACCCTTTTCATGAACATCATTAACAAAATCCATGTTAAGTGGTGTTAGCCTATGAAGGGCATATGGATGGTGATGCACGTGGTGATGTTGATGGTGATGGTGTCGGCGAGAAGTGTAAGGACCTCGGTCGTTCCGCTCGTACGCCTCGTTGGCAGCGTCCTCTTGATCTTCTTGATCACCTTCTTTATCTACTACGTTCCCAGTCTCGTCAGGGTGCCTCGCATGATATGACTCGATCTCTTGACGTTGGCGGTGATGGTTGCCTTTACCTTTATATTTTTTCCATTTCGGTGAACTATATTTGATGGCGTTCTTGCCATACTTGCGCAGCAGTGCCTCCTCTTCGTTATCTGTAAGATCTTCTGGACCGTAGCGTAGTGCGTGCTTGCGATGACGAAGCTTGCGAAACTGGTTGTGATTCAAATTTCGATAGGATGTATCTGTTTTCTTCATGTTCCTTTCCAATATCGTTGAGGCCTTTTTTTCATCAAGACCCTGCCCATGCTTCTTGAGTAGCCATCTTATCTCAGATGCGCTGTCTTCCGAGGAAAACTCGCCTCCAGCGAGTAGCTTGTCTATGATCGACCTTTTTTTACCTGAAAATTTTTCGGCTTGTGCTGGACTTCTCATTGCAGGACCTTTATATGCGGCTCCGTATTCCTGCTCTCCAGCGGTCACTGCATGGTCGACATCGGTTCCAGCCAAATCATCTAGATGTACCACGCTGCTTTGGATCACGCGCAGTTTCTTGTGGCGAAAAACATATTTTAAAGCGTCTGATGACTTTCGCTGTCTTCTATTGAGGTCTGTACTCTTCATATCAATCTTCTGTCTTGAGTTGCACTTGTTTCTACTGGCGTGAAATACAGAATGTGGACGCGAACGTCTAATTAAATGCTTCTTTTCTTCCGACTTGGCTACCGTTTGTGTAGCGGGCTGCTTTAAGCTGAAACTATATCCGTTTGGAAGCAGCTGGTCTTCGAATTCAGAGCCGTACTTGTATTCCCGATTTTTTATCCGGATTTTTTTCCCCTCTTTGTGACTATTTTCGGAAGAATTTAACTTAACTTTTCTATTTGTATTTGAGCTTCTATAAGATGTCTTCAATCCCACTTTATTCTTGTCATTTCGAGTCGGTATATTTCCTGTATGCTGCTTTTTACCTCTTCTACTCGTGTGCATAGCCAACCAGAGGCGGATTTGCGATCTCGTAGCTGGCCTATTGCTTTGACCTGTGTCTGTTCCTAAATGAGACTCCGATTTATAGTGACGTTTATCCCCGATATGGTCGCTCTCGTCTCCGTCTCTATCAGAATTTCGTACACTTTGTCCTCGGTTCATCGAGCTGGTTAACGGCAACTGTTGCTGATCCTCGGAACTTGTACTTCCCAGTTTTTGAAAAGAAGCAATGGCTTCTTGGAGACGATTGTACTCCGCATTCTTGTACTCCTGCGGCATTGGTGAGTCCATGAAGTTTGTTGACGCTGTAATAGCTAGCAGACTATTCGGATCGTTATCTGACAGCAGGTTTCCGTTTTCATCAGCGTCCTCTGTTACGAAGATGTCACTTGTTTTTCTGTCGCGAACATCGTCCTGCCCTCCATCACGGATGCCCTTGGATTCTAATCTTACGTTTTCTGCTTCTAGGCCATCAGGTGCATTTCCCACCAGCTTGTTTTCCCCGTCATTGCTAGAGGTTCGTTGGTTGCGATCAATCTGTTTGGAATGGTCGTCATCTTTCGATGGAACTTCCCTATCTTCAAACGTTTTCTCGTCCCCTTGTTCCGATCCAGTATTGTCATAATCTCCGTTGCTATTGCTGTCAAAGTTTGTTTCTCCACTGGCATGCTCGCGATCAGCCTCGGTACTATCATGGCTATAAGAATGCGTTTCAGTTTTCCTTAGCTTTGGAAAGTCATACTCACTCGCATCTTTATGCTCATCAACAAACATGTGTACACCCTTATGGGATTTTCGTCCCTTTTCCTCAATCATCTTATTTCCTGGGTGTGTACGTGCTTCATCATTTAAGTTGATGTTCCGCTCTGTCGTAACATCAACGTCTTGATTGCTGTTTCTGAGCGATTCCTCCTCAAAACGAGTGGCAACGTCATCTGCACTTTCTAACAGATCATTCGGCATGAAGTGAAGAAGTGGCGTTGCGCTTTCTGCTCTTGAATTGTCTTCAGCGCTAACGTATCGATCGTGGCTTGTGTGTGCGACGTCTTCATCGTCACGGTCATTCCCTTCCTGTTCATTCTCGCGGGCGTCGTCTTCATGGACAGACTCAGTCGTCTTATCTTTCCTAGTTGTCTGAAATTCGTTTGGGTTGTCGTCCTTCTTATAATCTCTAATTGGACTGCTCAACTTGCGACGCTGTTTGAAGTTTCGACTTAATTGCACATCCTCGTCAATACTATCTGCGTCTTCATATTTTCCGTTGGTTAGTTCTTGCTCCTCGGGGTGGCCGATGCGTTCATCGTCCTCGTATTTTCTTTCTCTATCGAAAATAGTTTTCATCGCCGCTGGGAAATCGTTTTTGTGATGCAGCCGACTTTCATATTGATTTGCACGCCTTGATTTTGTCTTCTTGTTTGAATCCATATAATATTTTTGTCGCGAGGCAGTTTTTAAATGCGATACTGCATCCTGATCTGCAATTTCTTCCTCGACAGCCCGGCGATGTTTTTGTCCTGTATCAAAGGGGTTTGATGTGGCATTTATTAAGAATTTTAACTGGCTGCTACTGAATTGCTCTAGGTTATTTATTCTTAGCATATTCTTCTCCCTTCTCTTGGTTTGCAAGCCCCAAGGGGTTCCAGTCAGTCTTGTGAGCTTATGAATAAGGATGTCCTCTGCTTTTGTGTCACGACTGT
>QQSS02226130.1:0-10510 GCA_003687565.2 Craspedacusta sowerbii | reverse complement strand
TCTTGCTCTATCATTATGTGATGTGCGCTTGGGATGTATGCCGTGTGTTCATACAATCGGCGCGCATCAGTGGTCCATACAGACGACCACGTCCCACCATTCCACATGTAACACTCTTTTGAAAGAGTAGAATCGTCATCCTGGAAAGGCACGTACTATCCGCAGGAGGTTGGTCTTGTACTGGATTTTCCAGACATGTAACCCACAACAGCCAGGCCTGAGCTGTTACTAGCAGTAACTATGTGGATCGTGCGATTGACTGATGGTTTCTTGCAGTAGATTCGAATAGTTGTGAGGTTAATAAGCTGACGAAGTTGGGAGAGTCCTGTGGATGAAAGCGAGTAGTAAGGACTTTCTATTAGGTCCAGACTTTTCACGTCATCATGCAAGTTAGATGTTGAGTACGTGTAGCTGTCAGATGTAATGTTGATGTTGACAATTTTAGTCCAACCTCCTAAATCAATGAGAAGCATTGAACAATTACAATGAAAAATATTATCTTTTAATCCATCCTTGTAAGAATTATTTCAATAAAAGGTCAACATTTACAGACCATGGCAACTTTAAGTTTAAAACATGCATTGAAACTCATCTTAAGAGGAAAATCTTATGACTTTGAGTTTCAGTGTATTACCTTCCACATTCAAAGGGCTCAAACAGAATTAAAATTTTCTATGAAAATATCCACTTCTCATAAAATTCCATGACCAATAGTAGATATGTATTTAGAATGAGAACTATTCAATGCTCATTGATAAATTCACAGCACGTTGCAGTTTAAAAAACGATACAGCCTTAAGTGGCGAGGATATTACGATAAAAGATTCAGTTAAATGAAAGGAATGCTTCTTTCCCAAGAAACGTGCATAAGAAATTAGAGAGCTTTAGCCTCTAATATCTTTGCAAGAAGATATAACATATCATTGGTCGTAACATAGCACACACGTCTTTTAGCCTTCTAGCAAACTTAATATCATGCTTTCGTAGATTTACTTATTGAATAAATTAAAATAAATGATTTGCGAATACATTATCCTTAATGCTTTTTTTAAGAATGTAAGTATCATAAATTACCGATTTCACAAATGTTTTATATAAGGGTAATGATGGTCTAAACCTTTCTGCATATTTCAACTGATATTGATATATACGACATCACGTAAACTAAATTTAGTGTAAGAATTTTAAAGAAACGAACTCATTCTGCCGTGTAAAAGGATCATCGGTAAGGGTTTTTCTGTAACAGTCTTAATAACGGCCGCTTATTTTTATTAAAGGTAAATTCATTGATTGTTTATAAGATCAAGACCAGAAAGTCTCCACAAACCTTAAATGAACTATGTATCACGTCTTATAATGCATGGACTCATTTGTAATTACCAATATTTACCAACCACCTGAAAAACCCGTGGAATTTTCAGGGGAACTAAATATATCTATTGCCAAGACCATGGTAGTTTGATGGGCTTCTAACCCAAGCCTTTTGCGAGAAGATATTTAGAATGTATGAGTCTACGTGGCATGCACTATGGTTATGACATGTTTAATTAGGAACCCTATGACTGTCATGCCTGTTGAATAGCGTCATCATATTGAAAGAATTTTCTTCTAGCTTGGACCAGTTTGTCAACAGCTGTCGCCATGCATGCATTTAAAATGTACAGACACTTGCGAGGCGCCTGGCTTTGTCTGTTCCTGCTATGACGGATATATGGGATCTCGCTGTTAATTACGTAAGAAGTGAAACATATTTCCTGTCTACTCTGAAATCATCAAACTTCCATCAAATAAATATTACTAACAACTGCTGCATTGGAATACTCCTACAAATTGCTTTTATATTATTGTAGTTATACAAACTTGCAAAATCAATCCATCTCATTCGTTGTAGATAGCTCTGCGGAGGCTGGAGCAGTGAGCAAGGAATGTAGTTCAACTATGTAATTGAGTGTTACATCGTAATAAGAATGCATACAAAATTTTCCATCCAAACTGACAGAAATTATAAAACACGGCGGCTTTTTGACTTTCTTTTTATTTAGAAACATCTCCTGGATCCAGTGCTAAGCTTGCTGGATTGTCATGCTTGGACAGTCGTGCTAAATATGGCACCAAAATTCCACCTTCTGGTATGTACTTGGTGAAGACGTCAGAGCCTGTGAAAATGTATTGCGATATGAAGCTTGATGGAGGTTATTGACTTGCTATACGGCTCCAATTAGTTTGATGGTGTAGAAAAGTTTACTTCGTTGATGGCGTTGTCACACCGGACCTTCGAGTAACTCAAAAAACAAGTTTTTGCTTGGTTTTCGTGGTTTTGGCTTGAGTAAATGTTTGTGACTTATTTCAAATCATGCTGGGGAAATGAACTGAAGGCTATAAAATTTATTATTACTGTGATTAAATAGTGAATGATGAATGTCTGAATAGTTCTTCCAATCTCCATGCCAGAAATTGATGATCAAACTGAAAAAATGATCAAAAATGATCATAGTTTGAGCAAGTTGGCAGTCGCAGTATTTCAGCACGAACAAATGGTCTTAATACGAGAAGCAGCTTTAACCTAGGCGGAATTTAGTTTGAAAACAGCTTGATCAACTTAACAAGTACAAAATTGCAATCCTACCACCAATTAATATCCAAAGGCATCCAAACAATCTTAGGTAACAATGAAATCTGTCAAGGGAACTTCCCCCTTAGACTTTGTGATTCTTTTATCCTGCTGCGGGCTGATCAGAATCTGTGCATGGTTTAACCTGTGACATGTAATCAAATTAATTTTATCATAGCGTGGTCAGCCTAATCAAGCAATCTTTGAAAAGGCAACAACAGAACTCACACAGCTTTGTACAGAAAGCAGGGTAGAGAGTATAACATCATTCCCTTGAATTGCTGGAAGCACATGGGAGAGAAGTTCTTAACCGATCCCAGCAAAGCAGACAGGAGATACAGAAATATCATACTGTTGGTTGCTTCAAAAGAGAAAAAGGACGTCTGGTTCTGCTACGCTCTTGTGTGCTATGAGAACCAACTCATTTAGGCATATTGTAAACAAGATAGAATTTACAGTGAACACGTGAATGTGAACCAAGTATAATCAGAGTCTCTGTGACGATCCAGACAGGATAGGAATCCTACGTAGACTTTCGGCATGAGCACGGTTTTGAAGATTTTGTACGAAATATTAAATAGCTTCATGCAGCTTGGTAAGTCTTGCATCCTGTCTTCTGCAGAACAGCTTGAAAGACGGCTTCAACTGAAACCACGAATAACAAGTTGACAATGATAAGCAAATTATCTGCTCCTAAAGCTTAGCAAAGCCAAGCATTTGCTACCTTGACAGCATGTTGCTTATAACAGAGAAAACTAATCCAGCCAGCGTTTCGACTAGAAGCCAGTTTATCTAAAATTGCGCAGCGACATTATGACTTTTATTCTTGTTAAGCGAAGTCTTTCTTCCATAACTGGATGTGAAATATGTGCTTTACGATACTTACATTCTCGTTGCTTAAAAGCTCCTTTCATTGCTGCCTTCTAAGACCGTATGTGTTTTCTCTCGAATTTTGAGAATACGGATTAAATTCCACACTATTGCTCATGAAGTTCAGTGACTTTTTAGGACAAACCCATTTATAAATAAGCTCAAAGAATGTAATGTCTTCTATCTTCACCCAAACACTGGTGGACAGCTTTTTACCATCAGCTATTACGGAGAATTCTCTATCAAACTTTGATAAAAATGGCAGTCGCAGTATATCGGTAGACAATATGAGACGTAGCCTTAACGTAGGAAGAAATTTGTTCGAAAATATTTTGATCAACTAAATATATACAGAATTATAAACCTTCTAGTATTTAATATCCTAAATCATCCAAACAGTCGTAATTAATAACTAACTTGGAGAGCTTCCTCTTTGCTCTTGAGAATTTTTTTATCCTGCTGCGGCGTAATCAGAATCTATGCATCCTATTACCTGCGATCTCCCAATATTTATTAATTTTGATTTTTGAATTTAATTATTTATTAACTTTGAGAATTTTGTAGCGTGAATTTCTAAGCTCAGCGTAATTAATTCAGTTTTTTACAACAATGACATAACTTTCAAAAAATTTATGCTTTGTTAGAAGATTGCGTTGGTCCTGATGGAAGCTGACAAGGTGATTGCAATATTTATCAACACACTTTTTGAGTTGGCAAATTCATCCTTGTCAATCTTGTCCCCGTGAATGCGTTTTTGAAAGCCATATCTAGTCGCCATGTCAGAATGAGGCTATGGATGGTGCGAGAGACTATTCTATCGCTTATTTAAGTCTCAAATTAATTTTTTAACCCTGCCAATCAAAGCAACACTTGTTGTTACCAATCAGAAGGTATGACTTTTCTACAAAAACAAATGACGACATTAAAGCAGTTATTGCAGGATACAAAGCTTACAGGTGCTGGTAACTCTTAATGCAAATTATTTTCGTTCCTAGCATATTCGAATTAAGAAAAACATCACATCAGTGACCTTAGCAATCTTGAGATGTTCGAAAAGTTTTTCCTATGTGATCAATTAAAAAACAACATCAGGTTTTCATGGTAGCAATGACATTCTTTTAGACTTCCAGGCGGTTTGTACTTGCGTCTGCAAATGTAAGCATTAGCTGCGTTAATTAAAACTAGTTTATCTTTACATTATTCAAATTAAGGGGTTAAAGATGAGCTCTTTGAAGAGCAAACTTTGACAATCACGCTAGATTTACGAAAACTTGCACGTGTGTTATAAAAAAGTTTAGAACACCATCAATTTTGTTTAACTAAATTAAAAAATGGAACTCTGAGCTTTAATACTTGCGCACTTCGATGGTCAAATATACATGTTTTGCCCATAATACATAGTCTCGTCTTCTCGACAGAAATTACAAGTACGAATTAGTCGTTCGATATCGCTAAAATCGGCTTTCAATCCATGAGTGCCAAGTGTGAACGTTCAGAAACCCAATGAACCGACACGACCGTAGCAACAAGGTTTAAGGTTCTAAACTCACGAAGATAAATTTGAAAAAAAATTCAAAGAACTTTGAAAGCTGTATGATTGTTTGTTGATAACCGTCTCGCTAGGTGCTCATGAATTGCAAAATTTCTAGTGCATTTCTTTGCTTTCTTGTTATAGAAGACAAAAAACGATTCATGGACAAAATATCAGTTACTATAACACTGCCAAGTTATGAAACGCGCTTTGCCCATTATTTATAATTTAGTCTTCCCGATGGCAAATAATAGTATGCATTAGAACCTGCCGTTAGACATAACATAGACATAACTAATCGATTCACCATATATAACGATATACATTATTTGGACTGTTTCAAAGCTTTTATGTCAGCTTCATTAACTGGCGTCAGTTTCTCTAAAAGAGTAAGTTCTGTGACGTGCAGTAGTTTGATTTGGTCGAAAATAAGGTGGAAAAGTCTCTATTTTCTCTGCGATATCCCCTTAATGACATTCAAACATATATTATACTTTAATTTCCTTTCAGCGATGATGGAATGTGCTTCTCCAGAAACTAGCCTTCGCTTTGTGGAATGCTTGACTCATCTGCGGTTTCCTGTAGTACCTTCTTTTATTTGTGAGTCTAAACGCTGATGTAAGGTTAAAAATCTAAGATGGCAAGCGGCGTAAATATGGAATCTTCACAATATTATTATGGCATCTATTTTTACAGTGCGCAATAGAATTTTTAAACTTATTGCTGTCCGATAGATCTTACAAAAAAAAATTGATAAATTATAAGTGCTTTAATGCAAGCATTTGAAAATCCAATTAGATCATTTTCAGACCCCAAAATTTACATTTTAATTTCAATACATTGGAATTTTTTGCAATGGCAGTTTACGCAATGTCAATTAAGCTCTCAAATATCTCTCGCGGGCTTGGTATATGAAGGCAAGATCCTTGCAATTACCTGTTTGTACTCAATGATAGCATAACAACATACTATGGCTGATTGTACCGAGCTAAACAATTCGTTTCAGGAAAGACGGGGGCCCAGCTTTTGCTGGGATAATACGTTAGTTTTGATGGTTCTTTTCATGGCTGTGAGGATGTTTTGAGCCCTACTGATATTCCGGAATTGCAAAAATTTCGTCTGAGTTTTGCCGAGTTATTGCGTGGCGTGCACGAGAATCTCTTTTACTTCTTGAAAAATTTCTTGAGATTCTCTGATACGTTAATTCGGCTGTTTAATTTTCATGAAAGCATTTAGAAGTTTATTTCTAATTAGCGCGTGCATGCGTCATCTTCAATTTCAGGTAGTTTCTTCTCTCTAGTCGCAAAAAACAATCGAAGTTGGATTTAGGGTTTGGTCATGTTTGTCTTTTGTCTTAGAGATATAATCTTTTGTTATTTTAAACAGGTACGTAGCATCCCAAGGCGCCCGTAAATCAAACCAATATCTGATCTTAATGGCCCTGCTTTAGTTATTAGTATATCGTGCTTTATTTGTAAAGGTCTTTCAACAGGTTTTTTTGCTACTTCATTGCGACTAGGCTTTATAGTAAGAAGTAAGATTAGTAGAAAGGTGTGGAAAAATATTTCAACCTCAATAAAGGATGATTGACCTTTCAAGTCCAGTGAAAGCTGAACCTGCTGTTCGATGTTTCAAAATTTCAAAATCTTCACTTTTCAGCTGTAACCTCGCATAAGTTGTCATACCTCAGATGTATCAAGTGAAAATTCTGAAGGTTAAAGTATTCCAAAAAATGCGCATGAATACATGAAAGCATAGTAGTGCTTAACATGATTAAGCTCTTATGAAATGCAAGATTAAGCACTACGAAAAATATCTTCAAATATCAGTACTTTCAAGAAGCACCATCGTAAAGCTATGCAGTCTAGTAAGTAGCGGTAATTGCAAGGCTTTCGGTGACCGGAAGTAACCGTGTACGAAACGTATATATATATATATATATATATTAGGTTCGTCAGCATTATTTACAAGTGTGTTCATCTTGGCGTGACTTAAGGCCATTTTGATTTGTCCTGCATTTTTTCTCTGCTCATTCGCGCCAAAAAGTAAAACTCACAGGGAGTGGCCGGCCAAGTTTTCTCAGCGATCGTAAGAATTTACTTTCCTTGAAGCCCCACTAATGCCATGGCCGAAAATAGATCCGAGTCTTTCACATGCAACTCCAATAAAAAATTAGCAAGTATGGAAAGTAGTGGACACATCCCACATCACGTCTCTCTTGTAATTAGTTTCCTCCTTTTTAGTTCGCTATAGGTGAACATAGTGATTGATAAACGAAACATATCCTCAGCATTAATACCAAATTGCTTATATTCTGAAAATTAAACTTGGAGACAGATAAAAAAATTTGCTTATTGACTTCCGAGCTAAGTAAAGAATCATCAAATAAATGAGGAAGCCGCCTTGAATTACTTCTGGAATCTTAACAGGCCTATCTTGGAAGAGACCTTTCCCGTTTCGTGACACAAGTTCAAGTCATATCAGCTCGCATATAAATGCATCGACACAAGCTAATATGAATCCTTGCTTAAGTAACTATTGAACACATTGGTTAGGATAACTAATCATCAGCTTGTCTTTGCCATTCGAAAATTGGAAAAGCTTCAAAACCTAAGTTGTTAATTTAAGTGACAGAAAAGATAGTGTCTGAGCATGAGAAAAGATAGTGTCTGAGCATGAGAAAAGATAGTGTCTGAGCAACTCTCCACTATATTGAAGTAAAGAGATCTTAATTAGCTCAACCAGACTAAGCTGAAGGCTGTGTGCCAATCTATGCAAGACACATGGGTATGTGAATGCGAACTTTAGATATCGGTAAGCCAAAGAGCGCATCTTGTCATGCGAAAAAGAAAAACTTGAAACAAGAGAAAACTAGGGAAAGTCAGAAATCCTTCAAACGAGGGAAACAATGAGATCAAAAAGGATTGCGTGGACACAGCGAGAAAATGCACTTACATTGGATCGCTCCTTGGATCGAGATCAAAATCGGCATATGCAAAAGATTCATGTTTAAAGAGATATATGTAGGCATACAAATATGCACAGACGCAACCACGACATCCACAAACCATCACAAGCACACGCTGTTTAGCAAGGGAACAAACTCGTATCGAATCACGAATGTCCAAAATAAAGCTGGTGCAAGATGCACTAGATGATGTCATAACTTGGTGTCCTACAGATTTGAGTGAGATGTGAGTCAGTCACAGCTCACGAACTGGAACAACAAGGAACAGCGAGAAATGACGCTGCGCATGAATAGGCAGAAGACCTCTGAAGATGATCTATTGTTCGACTTTTTATTTTTATTTTTTTGTATTAGAAGGGAGTATTCAAAAAAACTTAATTTTGGATACTTGCTTCATTTTTAAGGATCTCCCAGAAGGAAATATATTTACTAAATGATTTTGGGGAAAATTTACTTCAGATCGTTTTTGAAAAGCAGTCTACAATTATTGCCAATGCCGTTCTGCGTACAAGCAGAACACATCTAAAAAATACCGCCGTCAGTGGTACATCAAGATCGTATGTTTGTCACCAACTTTGGTGGATGGGCAATTCTCCATCATTAATAACCTCCAAGCGGGTATTGTAATGCGGGAAAACTAATTAGTCCTATCCGGTAAGCTTACTACAGTAGTCAACTTGATTGCAATTATTCACAAGAAAGCAGTCTCATCCTTACTTCACAAGGCACAGAATTGTCGCGCCACAATTCTTTGTCCTTAATGATGAAGGACCGAATTTTAATGCTGTTTCTATATATATATGTATATATATATATATATATATATATATATATATATATGTACCGTACTTGCCTCAAAAAAAATATATATATATATATACTGAAAAGCGTATTCTTTCTATTCAAGTTATAAGTAGTGCTCGTCTTCTTGTCAAAATCACCATTAATTGCTGAAGGTCACTAAAACTTACTTTATTTTTATTACTTTAAATTACTTTATTTTAACTAATAAAATAATAAAAATAAATAATAAAATAATAAAAATAAATAAATTACTACAATAAAAAAATTACTCTATTTTAATAAATTATTTTAACTGTTGGCCTACCCCATAGCAATTGCCAGATAAACAATGCTCGAATATCTGAAAACATCTTTCTCCTGCTTAAAATTGACCGGAAACATCACAAATGTCATTTAGCAGAAGTAATAGTATGCCACTTCAGGTCAACTGCCGAAGCCACCGTTGCCTCCCAAGTTTGGTATCTCTAATTTATGTCCACTCCGTAAACACTTATCATGTGATTCTGCTTCCACGGCAGTGGAACTTCGTAGCTTCCTCCTGTGTACTTTATCGTGTCTAAAAAATCTTGATAAACGTTAGTGTCTTGATAAGAAATTATACCAGCAGATTCAACCTCCCAAAATTTGCGTACATCGCTCATAAGCGGATCACTATCCTGCTCTAAAACAGAAACCTTCATTACATGCACAGTAGCGGTGTTTGTAGAATTGTTTGTGTGGTTAGGCAGGTCTAGACACTCGCTAAATAGCCATCTCAACTTACTACCCACAGCTACTGGTCCTTCCTTACAACGCTTTAAATCCTGGCCAACGAACTTCCAATAGTAATCACTCCTACTAATATATCGGTGCTCAAGCTACCCCCTTGTGCACCCTGTTCTGCTAAAGTAATGCCCTGTAGGTGTTCATACCTTTCTCGAGCAAGGCTAACTTCTTGCCCTTGTAATGGCGCCCACACTTGACTAGTTACATATATAGACATTCTAAGTTTTCCCGAGTCGTGTGGTATCACTTCCACTTCAACCTCGTCGTAGTCCGCAAGTTTCTTTTGCATTCCCCCAAACCCCTGCACTATGAACGCTTGCCTACTAATTAGTTGAGCCTTAAGTTCTCTGAGTGCAAAGTCGTGGCGTCACACACACGGGCTGTTGCAGTCTGCAAAAGCACTGATAAGACTGCGTTCATAATAAGACTTGCACTCGTATCGGCTTGCTCTCCGGTACTCTTGACCGTTTGCGGCCATAACGTAAGCCGTTCCTTTGATTCACACAACGCAGAATTATGTCGCTGTTTACAATGAAAGCAGAAAAACTTTGAATGACAGTCTTTAGCTACATGGCCGCTCTTAAAACAAACAAAACATTTTTTCAAATTTAAGATGATTTCCTTGCGTGCCTTTGCGTTTGTTACGATACCACATTGCCAAGATCGATGACGCTGACCACACAGCAGATATTCCTCATGATTGAGGGTAATCACATCTTTAACTGGTTTAAGGCGAGCTTGTGATTTTAACTCTAGTGAATGAAGACCCTGAAAACCGTTCAACCTCGAACTGAACATCAGGTGTGCTTTCAGAACTCATCGCCATAAAACATTTCTCTCGCGCCGATATCTCTATCAGTAGTTGTTTTAAAATCTCGTTAAATTTCCATATCTCAGATGTATTCTTTCTTGTAACTTCCAACCGAATTTCTGGCGGGAGTTTATTTAAAATAATAGGAGT
>QQSS02226119.1:0-10510 GCA_003687565.2 Craspedacusta sowerbii | reverse complement strand
TTTGTTGTCTCCTTCTCAGGCTTGGATACAGCAAAGTGTGGGAGATACCATGCGCCCATGGTTGCGTTTTCAGTTACCTTGACTTTCAAAATGTAACTTTTCTACTCATAGTCCTGGATGATAGCTGAGTAGGATTTTCCAAGGCTGTCATTCTTCTGCAGACGTCGTTCCGTGCTCAGGAGTCGCCTTTGTGCGACTTCATGGTTGTTTGAAAGTTTACTCGGATCATCCTTCCAAGGCATAGCATCCTGGTACCTGGAATTGACGCAATTTAACGACTGATCCACCATTTTAAGCACTGTCTTCGCCTCCGTCGTCATGCAATCGTCTGGCATTACATCCGTTAATTCGTCGATCTCCCAGAACTTCTTCAGCGTCTTGTTTAGTGGAGATAAATCGTCGACTAAGAACGTGCCATCGAAGTGCGACGATTCAAACGCATTCTGATTATGCCCAATGTTTCCGACACACGTCCATCCCAGAGGGGTCAGACGCGCAATCGGTTGCCCCGGCCCACTTTGTACTTCTTTTAGTGATGTGTGCAGGGCGGCATGGTCAGCTCCGATAAGAATGTCCACAACTGGTTGGCAGCTAAGCTTTGGGAATGGTATTCTCTTCAAGTGAGCCTAATTTCTCACTTTGAACTTCCATTCAAACGAACGCAGATTGCCTGTCACCTTTTCCGCTGTGTAGGCGTATATTCGCTGGCTCAGTTTACCATCCAAACTGACCAGGTCATATACCACTGGCATTTTTGTGATGGTCTTCACTTGTCCATTCAGGGTACTAACTGTGACAGAGTCTGCTGGTCCATGCAGGCCAAGCTCAGCCGTGACATCGCTGTTGACATGTGTCTTTATGCTTGCGTCATCAAGCAGCGAGTTAACTGTCACTCTTTGATGGCCATTCTGCAGTATTACTGGAACAGTGCACAAGACAATAATGCAGTTATATGCTGTCTTCACCGATTCAAGAGACTGCCCCATCGTTAAACTTCGCTCCTTTTCCGGCTAGCTTGCGTTTCTTGCCGGGTCGAGACTTACTCTCCAGAGCAATTCAGTCTTGTAGTGTCCGCCCTTTCAGGATGAAATGAAGATTGTGACCTAGGGCCTTTATCATCGTGCAGTAAGTGGTTGTGATTTTCGTTGCAACCATCCACACCATAAATTCTTGTTCGCTTGCAGTCAGTGCCCCGGTGAGTCAGAAGCAGAGCCACTGAGCTCTGGCAATCTTCCATCATATTGGGCATAACCAGACTGACTGGCCAAGACCATAGACTTTGCAATAGCGCTTCAAGGGCTACATCGTACACAAACATCGTTTGCTTGCGTTCTCTGCTGCGTATCCCTAGTCCGCGAATCCTCTCGGCCGCCGCTATCGAGAACTCCGCTTCTCTATTGACCCACTACCGGAGGGTTTCCAAGTTGTCCAACTTCTCATTCTCTTAAATCCATCGTTGATAATCGACAAGCATCATCTCGTTCAGCTTCTTCTGCTCCCTAACAAACAGCGATCCAGTGGATCTGCCTCGTTACTAGTACGTCCTATAGATCGACCAGCTTTTCGACATCTCTGGCGTTACATAGTTCAAGCTCCTCAAAATTGATGGCAACTTGACGGCGCGCTCCTCCATACTTCCAGTCCAGTCGTTCTTTAGCAGCATCATGAGCAGATGCTGAATGTTCTAGATTTTCCACTACATTGCATATTTCGCCTTTTAAGTAGTTGCGAAGTTGCAGTAGCTTATATTCCGGTGTTACAGGCGCCTGATCAATGCAAGTCACAAACGCAGCTTTCCACCTACTGTACGCTTGTCGCCAGAATATCTCGTCCCATATCAGGGGCGCATGATCCATATTCCGCTTCAACTTGGTCGGCCTAAACGATAACGGGGAATCAGGTTCAATTAGGTTGTTACGTCTTGCGTTGCGTGATCGCGCATAGGTTCGCTTACCTTGCGGACGAACTCCAACTTCCGCTCTCCGTAGACGCTGTTCCTCTCTCTGTTGCTCCAAATGCTTCTTCGTTGCTCTTGAATCCTTAGATCCCACTTCCTTGTTGCTGTTCGCTGCCTTTCTTTTCCTCGACTTCTCGTCTGATTCCTCTTTCGCTCACCTCTCCGGCTCTTTTGGTCGCTCTCTTCTTTCCAGATATGAGAACCACCCTCTGCTACCAGAAATGTTAGGGAGGCGAGAGGGAGTAGAGAAATCACTCTGCAGCCGCTTTGGTTCACTTGAACCTTCACACTGATTTATTGCCAACAATCTTCCGAACATATACAAAATTTCCACGACCCACAAAAGATCATAAAAACTTCTATAAAGGAAAATAGTTTCGTAGAAATAACAGGGCTAGTTTCTATATATTGTTCAATGCATATTTAAGTAGTTTCTCTACCGGCCAGCACCCTACGCAATACAATTAAGTCCCCACACATATATAATTAGCTGCACACACGCGGTAATTATCTACACTACGCAAGCAAAGTCAGTTTCCATGGGAAGCTATCTCTTTCGATATGGTGACCCAGTCATTTTCGGGTTCTCAACTTCCTTCGGAACCACCAGTGTGGTTACTTGTACAAAGGTGCTTTCCCCTTGACGAAAACCTGCATGGTCTTCGCTAAGCAACGCTTCCACGCTTCCGCCTGGGCATTTATTCTTTGAAGAATTATGCCCTTGAGCAGCTTGTAGGACACACTGATTAACAAGATGGGGCGAAAGGTGGCGGCAAAATGGGAGTCTTTTTCAGGCTTCTGCAGTGCAGGTACTTTTACGTCCTTCCAAACTCAGTCTTCTTGCAGAATGTGAGTGAGCAGTAGGGCAAGCCTAGAAATCACTCTTGCTGTCATGGGTTCGTCCATGATTACAAGTCTGACTCATATTCGTACCAGGTAGTTGTATGCAGATAGTTTTGTCGCTAATCATGTACTTATGGTATGGGTGTGTCTTTACTGGTAGTTAAATGGTAGTCGGTTACCATAATTGTGTCGACCATCGTGCGTCACGTGATAGTTATCTCTTTTAGGTGTTGCAAGTTTATTAAAGTTTACGAGGATTTTCTTTATCCAGTTAGCTATTTAACTATGTGCGGGTTTGGGGCGTTCCCCTACTTATTACTTTTTACGATCAATTCTTTGTATAACCCGTAATTGAATTATGGATCAAAATGGTATAACTTTGGGTTTAAAATGTGTCAAATTAAAGTTTTGAGAGATCACAACGCAATTCAGTATTCAATAGTCTCTCATCGCAACATTTGGACCCAGACGCGTCAAGAAGTTTTGATGCACGCAATTATACACCGGCGCAGTTCTCAAAGGTTGTCTCAGTTTACAAGTCGGGTCCAACAGAGATATTCAGTAATTATCGACCCATTTCTTTGCTGTCAAGTAAAACAAAATAATAAAGAAAGCTATTCAGAGGCATCTTTATGAGTTTTTAAAAACGTCTCGCCTTATCAATGATTTACACTTCGTTTTCCGCAGAGAACACTCCACTAACCACATTTAGTTAATCTTGGTAACTATGTAAATGATGGGCTGCATCGTCGTGAGTTCGCTTGTAGATTATTTTTAGATTTTCAAAAGGCGTTTGACACTGTCAACCACAAAATTAGTCTCCATAAGTTTGAAACGTACGGATTTCGTGGTGTTTTTCTGTCGTGGTTCTCATCGCATCTTAATTTGCGAAAACAATATGTTGCTGTCGAGGATACAAGCTCCAATACGTCTCTTCTTTACATTAGAATTCACACATTTAATTCTTGGCCCTGTAGTATTTCTTGCATACCTTCCAAAATTGTCTTTCTAATGGCTTTGCGCAACTTTTTAGTAGAGTAGAGAAGTAGCGTTGAGAACATATAGTCTAACAGCTATTCCAGTTTTCTTTCTAGTGTCCTCGAAACTGAGATTATTCAAAAATCAGATTATTTTATTCCGTCCTGTAAACTTAAGAAGTCAAATCAAATTTACTTTAAAAATGAAAAACACCAAAATATTCTTTCCAACAAAGTTAGATACCTCACTTTTGTGCTTGATTCAATCTTGTTGTGGAGAACTCACCTTTCCGATCTCTCAAAAAAGGTAACAATAGGCAATGAGTTCCTCTCAGAAAAATGCTGCTTTCTATCTACATATGAGATTTAAAAAAGTATCTATATTTTTATATTATAGCCTGTTTGAGTCACACCTGCCTTACGGTTGCCTTGCATGAGAACTAACTTGTAAAAATTCCTTATCAAGAATCTTTATTTGGCAATGACATGCAATGAAAATAATCATCTCCTCTGGTTATAATAACCCATCTTATCATAGTATTTCGAACTTATTTTCACAATTTGGAATATGAAAGCTAGACTTTGTAAATAAACTACGTTTATGGTTGTTCATGCATGCCTGGCAGTGAATGAAACTGCCCCAGTCTTTTTACATGTTTTTTACCTTTTGCTGTCCGATGTACCGATAAGGGCGAGAATTAGTGAGGCCGCGAAACTTTCAGTACCAGCGAGAAGGACTGAAATGTATGGCAGCAACAATATCAAGTTTACAGGTGCCGTGTTATACAATCATCTTCATGACTTAAATATTAACTTGAATAACCCAGAAAAACAATCTTTCTAAAGGAAATCCATTCACTATTGTTAGCAGGATATGTGTAGCGGGTTGATACTTATTACCTAAGTTTTTGGTATGTATTCGCATCTTAACGATTTTTTCGACAAAAGTATGATGTTTATCGGATAACGAGAATCTAATCAATTTTTAAAAGTTTTTAAACTAGTTTGTCCTTTGTTTTATATGATGACGTTGGCTAGATTTTATCTGATCAAAAAACTGTGCCACTCGTTGGTAAGTGCTGGTTGGCTTCATGAATGTGATCCTGTAAGCAAATCTCGTCAATTCTGATTTAAGGACCTAACCGCAAAGCTTGGTTGATCATGATTCCACTGCGTTTATGTGTCGCTCGTTCGTAAGTTTGAGCTGAATTCGAATAGAATGCGTACTTACGTACTTAGACTTACACTAATCGCTCCTTTTATCTTGGACCATTAGTTTTGACGTCATCCTGGGCTAGGGCCTGAAAGCGGTTGCTAAGTTTGATCCTGAACTGCTCATCTATACCTCGGTCTTTCAGACGATCCTAAGCAAAAGGACGTGGCAGTTTGTGCCGGGTTTGTTGCCGCTTTAAACAGAGACGAAACGTCGATCGTATGAGGTAGCGGTCCGAACCAATGTCTGCCCCTCTGCAGGCTCTCTAATCCAGAATTGATGAACGACACTGCTTGCTGATGCAAGTAAAATCGATTTCGCCATCTAGAGATCTCCATATCTTCTTGTCGGATGATTTGTGTTAAAAAACTGTGTCGCCGATCAAGAGGCCGTTCGTCGAGCAGAAGGATGTTAGCCGGTCCCCATTGTGATTGGTATCATTAGCTGACCCGAATGAACCCACCACGTGTTCAAGACCACGCCGGTTTGCGTTGACCTTAGCATTGAAGTCGCCAATAAGGATGATGAGGTCGTGACGTTAAGTGTCGTCAAGACTTCTTGGAGTTGATCGTAGAAGGCCTCTTTGATTTCGTCGTCTGAGTCCTCATTGGTGGCATATATTTGGATAATCCTAGTTTTAATAATACTTGTTTGAAAGCGGGCTAAGATGATTCGGTCGCTGACGGGTTACCAACGTGTGAGAACCGATGTTGCTCTAGCGGTCATGATCAGTCCAACGCCTCAAGCGTGTTCGGTGTCGTGTCCAGAGTAAAGGATGGTCTTGCCCTCACTGGTCAAACGCCCACTGCTGAGCCAGCGCATTTTGCACACTCCGAGTATGTCTAAATTGTAGTAGTCGAATTCTTTGAGTAGTTGGGCTAATCTAGCATACTGCAGGAGTGTTCGTACATTCCACGATCCAATTTTAGTTGATTTATTTTCATTAAAGATAGAACCTCCCATCGGGCGGTGGACGCCCCGCGGGCTTTATTCTATTGCCATCATAAAAGAGTGACCATCTTCGCTGTGGATTAATCGTTTTTGCTGATTATTTCTTACCGATTCAGTGGCAACTGTAACTCCGCCATGGACGGTCCTCAAGCCCGGCTGCAAAAGGAGGATGGTTGGACGTCGGGTTAGCAACCCAACCCCGTAAAAAATCCCATTGCTACTGAAAGGGAAATAGAATGCGCACCTGTTTTTAATTCGAAACTGACACTTAACTTGGTTGTCTGGCCTTCGAATTTCTGTGTATTGAATGCGTACGTGCTGAGATTTCAAAATTGAATGCCTGCGTGTTTCGCTTGCTTTCCCATTTCGAATTCACAGGTGCTTAGGAGAGCCTTTAACGTGTTCGTAGATGATGAGTGTAAGACATACCGCAGAAATATTTCTGCTTTCCTGTAATTCGTTCCAAAAATTCTTTCGCAAACCCAGAAAGGAAACAGCCTCAATTCTATTAGTCCCAGGATAAAGACGATGTCTCTTTCTCCAGCAATTGTATTTTGTGCATATTGTCGTATTTATTTCTTATCGAATCGTAATGATGGTGTTGTTTCGTATGTAACTTTCATTTGAGGAAAAATGTTATGGTTGTTGTTGTTGATGTTGTTGCAGTTCCGGCCTTCATGTTAGTCAAGGCAATCTGAATCTCCGTTTCAGAGATGGTGTGTGGATTGGTGATGCTCATTCTACTGCAATGGGTCTTGACACCAGCTGTAGAGTGTCCGCCTGTTAAATTTTCATCAACTGGTTTCATCAACGACCCATTGCTGACGGAAAGGTATAGTGGTTGGATGTAATATTTTAGCGGCTTATATGTTCAGCGGCTTTACAGCAGCTCCACATTACGCCTTCCACACGGCTAAAACATGATGTTCTCATCAGTGACTAACCAGACAGCGATCGCTTTTCAGTGATGAACTTCAACAAGAAGAGTCAAAACACGTCCGGGCTTGACGAATGGAAGAACTGTTGAATTTCACCACTAGTCGGAATGTTCTTCAGAAATAATGTGCGCAATGCGCATCATCTTCTAGTCATGCAAATCTTATTGTGTTCCACAGGATGATAAAGTATGCGTTTTTTTTTCAATAGTATGAGTGTGATTGGGCCACGCGGATGTCTGAGCACAGTATACACATCCCATGGCTATGCGTGTTATAACGAGACTCTTAGAAGACTTTAAAAAGTCTTGCAGACAAAGAACATATGTTCATATGCAAAATCTGTTTTGATCACAAGGTTGCAGCTCGAATTATGCAGAATGAAGTAGCCTGGGTGCTTGAAACTTTACTCGTACCCTGTTTGTTGATAGAATCACTGCTGGTTGTTCTCTTTGATGCTTCCTTGATAATTTTTTATGAAATATGAATCAATATTTAGGTAACAGGAGGAGCGTTGAAACTCACTAATTTTGTTTAACGTTGCTAATTTTTTTGATGCACATCATCATAAATATTCTCTCGCTTCTTGAACATGCTCCATGAAGCATCATGTTGATGCCTTTTCCTTGTTTATTTTTTCTTCCATAGGGACTAATATTTTAAGTGGTTCTTGTTGTTTACGACCGCTAACTATTTAACGCCAAGAACTGACGGACTGCGGAAAAGTTTAAAAAGGAGTTAAATTCTTTTAAATTTCTTTAAAGTCCTTTAACTTATTTCATAGTCATATTGAATCCACACAAATTCCGTATGCGGTCTACATCAACCTGAGATATAGAACAAAAAATTAAAAATTCTAGGCCATTTTAAGTAGCACTTTAATTGCGGAGAATTTCCATATAATTAAAGACAATAACAAATACTGCTCTGCCTGGCAATTAGTATTTGTTCATATTGCTTTCAATCCACTGCTTAAAAAAGTCGACCTTAGCAAACACCGTATAAGCTTCTGACGCTTCGCAGGTTGGAGATGCGTGACTGACAGCTCCGTGTAGTTCCCACCGGCCGCTAATGTTGCAAACAAATGGGCCGCCTCCGTCACCATGACAACCGGAGACCCTTGTAGAGCCACCGTGGCCACTGCAAATCATGCGATCGGTGATCTACGAGCGCAAAAAAAAAAAAAACAGCAGTATATGACAGGTCGCTAGCACAAATAAATCCGACCTTCCCAAAGATCAGCAAGCTTCGACCGATTTTAACATGCTTTTCACACAGCCATACCTACCGGCAGTGGAATAGTTGCTTTATTCAAGCTTTGGCATTTTTTGTTATCAACAACCGGCAATATTGCTTGTTGCAAAGTATGGTGCATGTTCCCAGGATGGGCAATCTTACCCCAGCCTATAAGAGAAAGACGTTATGTCAAGGACCAAGCAACGCCAAAATGCCCCTGTGCCGAACAGATATCTTAATATTTCACTATCTTAGAAGATAACGTTATAATAAAGTAAAATTTATTTCATCCATGTGATTACCCCTCCTTTATCTTTGAGAATAGTTGGATCAAAAATTTTGTTCTGAGAATACTTGGATTTCTTAAATCTGTCTCGTTTTGCTCTTCCCTGGTTTGAAGAAATACGAGGACTCCGTAAACAGTCGCTTAGTAGACCAATAGAAGAATTTAGGATTTCAGTTAGGCATTCATCAGCCAGCTCTTTAATTGATGCGGTGACCAAAGCAAGGATCTCAATTAGCGAGAAAAATGAAGGGTATAAATCTGTCGTTTATTCCTCAGTGCATGGCTGTTTTAAATGACGTCATCTCAAGGCAGTTAGGCTTACAACATGGCGACTGGTCTGCACTTGATGGTTACGGAGAGCTTTCGATGGCATGTAATTAATTAATTTATTTACTATTATTTCTCGAGTCTGACTGCAGGGCAACTGGGTTTGGCGAATTTATGGTGCGCGATCATCAAGCTCTCAATTTGCAAACACTCCCATTTGGAGCGACACCTGCGCAGAGTGGTAAAGCAGGCAGGAAGATAGAAATTGAACGGAAATAGATGAGTAGCAAAGTGCTGACCGATTGTGCTCGACTGTTGCTTGTGTTCGTAGATGCGTTGGTACAGGTGGTGGGTTGTCATGCCGATAAAGCTAGTGTCGCACTGGCCACATCGAAATTTATAAACAATGGATTGTTGACTCTTAATCTTTGGCTTCGCTTCCTTTGGTCAAAACTTTTTCGCCAATTTTTCTGCTATTGAATATTGTCTGAATTGGTAACCGTAGTTTCCATGCCAGATCATTTAGACGGTCTCAACGAGCTCTTGGCTCAACATAATAATAGTGAATCTCTGAAAATGTGAAGGGTGTTACTGACGTTTCCGATGTAACGCACCAACAACTATAATAACAAACTCTAGACTTCGAAGTGCATATTCAAATACAGGTTTACAGATCTATCAACAGGCATTCCTATTTTAGAATACATACTGACCAGTGACGTAGCATTCGGTTCCGACAGGAACATCGCCATCGGGTAGACAGACAGTCGAAACAAATTGGCTCATCTTCACCGGCTCGCCCAACTTGAACAGGGCTATGTCATAGTCCAGCATGCGAGGGTTCCAATTTGAGTGAACAACAACTCTTTCAACAGGATAGTCAATTTCGTGAGGGTCTTTTCGTTGGAGGTGATGTTCGCCAACCCTTAAAGATTCATGATTCTAATATGCACTTAAACATTTTTATATGTAATTTCAACACTTTTAATATAAGATACTTTGTCGCATTCAAGGATGCACTGTAATTGCATTTAAGGTGGTGTCCATAGGAAAAAATCCTTGAAATACTTCCCTCTTTAGATGTAATAACGTTGGTTCCAGGTCATTTATTCAAGCTTAGTATACTAACGCATGCCGCACTAACCTGACGCTAAAGCGACTGGGAGTGCTTGCTTCTTGGGATACGCAATGCGCAGCAGTTACTACCCACGTCGGAGAGATAAGTGACCCTCCACAGCCAGGGCGTCCATCCTTAAGCATGAGAATTTGCCACGGCCATGAATTCGGAACTGCGTCTTGCCCTGAGATTACGCGACCAGACTGAACCTGGGACTTACCGCAAGCTGTGGAGAAGAACATAAATCTCCTTAAGAACATGCTCCTTCATTATTTTTATTTTTCATATTTACTAAAGATACAGAAAATTGCCGCTTTCAACAAAAGAAAAACAGGATTGCCAGCCACAGATGCTTTACATACATACATATATACCTACATACATACAAACATACATACATACCTAGAAACAGGTACGATAAATTACTCAAGGGGAATTATGCAAGGTGATAGTCTTTCAGTACTACTTTTCCTTTTGACGCTAAACCCACTGTCTCATCTGCTTCGAAATTGCGAGGGATATCGCATAGGTCAGCCTAACAACCGCAGTCATAACATCTCACATTTGTTCTACGTGGACGACATTAAGTTGTTTTCATCAAGTATGAACAAAATGAAGTTGTTACTGGACATAGTCACCTCCTTCTCACGCGACATTGGCATGCAATTTGGCGAGTCCAAGTGCGCGTATCTAACTGTCAAACGAGGACGTATTCTTGAAAGCAAGGA
>QQSS02226097.1:0-10510 GCA_003687565.2 Craspedacusta sowerbii | reverse complement strand
AACATCGCAGTAAACAAAGTTGCGTGTTGACTGGAGCCATTTTAAACTGCGTGTACTTGAAAAAGCGCGCGCGCGCGTGATGACCCCGGTTAATTACGAGCGACAATTAAATTCGACGTTTGAAACGCTGTCGAGCTTGCGTCGCACTGGAGTCGAATTTAATGCAATTACATTCGACGCGGCAGAAGTGCGACGTTTGAACCAAGCATGAATCAGTTCAGTGCGACAGCTTAATTACGTGCGGCAATTAGTTCCAGCTCGGCAGAGCTTGCAGATCTATCCGACTGTAGTGCAAATCCGTTTCAAACGTCGCACTTCTCATGCGTCAAACTAAGTGCATAATTAAAATTTTAACTCCAATTGGCTGTTTCCGCAAAATGCGCATGCGCACTTACGTTATCCAAAGCGTTCAAATATCCAAGACAAAAGAACGTGCAGGGTGAGGTACCAAACCAAGGAATAAAATGAAGAGCCGGTCCTGTCCCATAATAATAGGTTCTGCAAGAAATTCTAGACTAGTGAAGTCTGCGGTCGAGACGGAGCTTACAAAGAACTATATTAAATTCGCCGAGGCGGCTCTTTAGCGGCAGCACTAACTGCAACGCATCACGATAGCGCAGGCACGCTGTTCGCAGCAACATGTATACAGCCAGCCCAATAGCAGCTTTTAGGGACCAGTCTGCCCGAAGTTGAGAATCCAGTATGGCGTCATTTTACTAGGGGTAACTTTATGGGTTGAATTCGCGCTTCGTTAAAATAAAAGAAAAACGTTTAATTAAAGGATTTTGCCTGTTCCTTTCTCCTACGAAAGTGTATTTGCGAATGCAATAATAAGGAAACCAAGGAACCCTAGTCCTGTAGCTCTGGTCTTGAGCAAAAACCGATTTTTTTGCGCAGCCTAGCTGCGTCTACAGCAAAAGAACGCACTGAACAGAAATGCATGCTGCCTGGAACCATTTTTGACTGGAGTCATTTAAGACAGCGGACGAACTTTATGATTCCAGCTGATTACGAGCGACCATTAAATTCGACGTCTGAAACGGTGTCGCATCAGAGTCGAATTTAATTGAATTACATTCGACGCGGCAGAAGTGCGACGTTTGAACCAAGCATAAATTGGACTCGTGCGGTTGCGAGTATTTTGTGGAATAAGTGGGACTCGTTGGTTTGGAAAGAGAAAAGGAATTGTTATGCAAGTAACGGTTAGCAATAGACATTCCGAAATTCGCCTACAATATCGCTCGGCGGCCAAAGCCCAGATTTACCGTGGGAAAGTGGGGGCACATGCAACTCAGGCAGCTTAAGCCTTCGAACGATCCGCGTCATAGTTTCAAACTCCATTTCATTTCCAACAACGACGATAGCATGCGCTAACATTCATTGAAATAGGACGCAATCCTTCATTCACAACGAGACCGATTTACCTGTTCAGGAAGACAAAATGCAAACAGAATCCTGGCCCCTCAACGACATCGTTGCTGAGAAGCGCCTCAGATTCGCTAGTCATCTTTTTAGACCAATAATCCCACGACCGCAATAGCATACTGATCAACATTGTAGACCTATCCAGAACACCCTATTTGCTAACCTTCGTAAAAATTCCTGGTGCTCGTTCATTTCGGCTTATCTAGCTAGCAAGCAAACACATCACTTACCAGCAGGTGCGTACACACGGATTTAGGATTGAGAAGTAGAAGATGGTAATGCAAGCAGAAAGCAGCAAACCCCTGATTACATGTCCGTTTGCAAGCTTGCTCCAAACTTCTAGAATTTAAGCATGGTGCATATCAGCAAGAAAGCAAAGCAAAGAAACAAAATTCACCTGATGGCAGCTTATGATTAACAAGGCTATGAACTGAAGGATACGGCTTGGCTGTACGGATACTCTGCCTCAAAAGAACTAATGAGCTTCAAACGAAAAACATCATGAAGAACAGCTTTAAGCCTTTTTAACAAGAATTACGGATTATCACTCCTGTAAGAACGATAATTCGACAAGGCATAACTTAATATATATAGTAACGGCAGAGCCAGAAAGAATATAGACCCACCTGTCAAAGCAGCATCCAACCACAAGTATATTACACTCAATCCCTCTCCACAGGAAGAAGTAAATGTGTCCACCAAAATGGCCTTTAGATCGGCAGACCACTTTGTAACTTCGAGATCATTAGGTGGGAAAGATTCTTGCTGTGGGCAATATTTAGTAATTTGTAGCAGATCTCTTTCTACTTCAATTCCTGAAACAAGCAGACAGCTATCCACTGCTTGTTCATGAAGGTAATTACATCTCACCACAAGATAATTTTAGCAATAAGCACTAATTCGACTATGGATACTTAAAAATTGCTGAATTTTGCTTTGCATGACATAAAGCTTTTCAGACATGCATTACCAACGTCATAGAAACTTTACACCTTGCTTGACAACGTTTAAGCCACCTTAACTTGCTTTGTATCAAACATGTATGCCCGAAAAGCTTTAAGCATGCACAAAAACAAGTCAATTCAAAACTATCAGACAACAATGTAGTTTAATCTAGTTTGCTGCACCACAGCTGTATGATGTATTGAACGAAGGGGCCAGGTTCAATTCAAAGCACCTACACTTCCTCTATATCCTTTTACAATTGGGTCATGCAAACTAAATTGAACGCCAGCTAACATATTGAATGTGGAATTCTGAATAAACAATGTAAACATATAGGCTTAAATTAATGAACTCTGAAACAAGACAACTCGGTTTTAAGATCATAGTCCAGTTAGATATAGCATGAAAGGCTATTGCCAACTGGGCATGATCTCACATTTTTCAATAAATTAAACATCAAAAACTCTCTATGTATTTATGCAAGACTTCACATCTTACTTAACAGCACACAACTTATACACAAAATGTATGGTTACAGGGAGAAAACAATGCTATCCATCATCCAATACAAAATACGACAACGATTTCTCTTGCCTTCCTAAGAACTTCCAAGCATATGGCTGCACACAAGGCAGTGCCGAATGGGGCTCTTGCCAGTAGGCAAGCAATTGGTAGCTAATGCGAGTTGCTCAACAATTAAAGATTGTATACACATTTTCATACCACAGCCTTTCCGAGATCGATCTTGGGAGATACGCCCTACAGATAAATTGCAGGCATCATCCAAGTATCTTTCCAAATGAAGTAAAACAGCTATTGGGATAGTCAAGGTAACTAGAAAGTTAGTCCACATCTTGTCCTGGTCAAGAAGATTTAGTATGGAAAACTTTAAGCTGAACCATTGCGTAGCGCCCTCTAACACGGCGCTAACGTATCGACGAAGATTTAACAAGTAAGCACCTAGACTCGTGCTTTGGCGGCCAACGAGCGCGCCTTGAAACCAAAAAACAACGAACATTACCCGTAAGCGCCACAAACAATACATAAACATAAAATACATTCGATTCGAGCGCTTCGAACGATCTCGAACGTTCTCTGAAAGGAAAAACAATGCACTGGTTTCACCTTGGTAGCACAACATCCTTAGCACCTCCAACGCACTTCCAAGCTACAGTGTTTATAATCGTACTGTAGCCAGGTCATGGCAGGAGGCCTTCCGCTTCCAAATTCAACCACTAGCACCGAACGGTGACTGCGTGGCCGCTTTAGAATTTGGAACGTCAAGCCAGTTTAAAAGACTGATGGTCAACCATACCAAAAGCCTTCTAAATCGCAAAGTAAGCGAAGTAAGCGAAGTAAGCAACTTTGATCTTGTGACAGTACCTCCTTCCACCCCATCCAGATGAACTCGAAGGCACCGGAGCTTCCAAGAAGAAACTGAAGGTGAAACAGCAATCTCAGAACTTTATACGTCGAGTACGCCCAATCCCGTGACTCCCCGTACGGATTGCGCTTTGGTGGTGCAATCAATCAGGCACTTTCCTCCCTACGGTCCGCATGCCCTGTGAACCCTAAAAGTGTCTTGCCTTCAGCAATTATTTTAGATATTAATTTCGATATTTAAGGATCTTTCTAAGCACATGTTATGCTAGAAATTAAAAAAATAGATAATCTATTTGAAAGAACTTTTGATGTAAGATGATCAGCAAGAGCACCGCAATCAGATAACTTCCTGTGAGAAGTTCAAACAGATGGTGCCAAGCAGCAGCGAGACTTGAAAGTGGGCGAAATGCAGACACGCTGTTAAACAGGTCTGCTGGGTCTTATTTTCTGCTAAGGAGGCATGTTTAAGCGAAGCGTTTTCAATCGTTTTGATTCAAATCGAAAAAATGCCGGTCTCTGCTTTTGTCATTTTCTTCGTGCTGCCGTGCAGATGACTGGGAGACGTGCTAACTTAGGAAATAAGGTGCAATCAAATAACGGGGCCATTCACTATAAAACCAATGACACAATATATGGTACCTAACAGAAATAAATTAAGCAAAAAAATAAAGCAAAATTGAGGAGAGCGGAATTAAACAAATTGCAACTCATCACAGAACACGAATGGCTACATAGGGAATGTTTCTGTCAACATCGTCATTGCGCTCACAATAACCATACAATAGAATTCTGCATGATACATCGGCACAAACATCAGGTGCCGAAAGCCCCAATAGGCTTAAAAAAAACATTGTCAAGTAGGGCGGTAAGTTGGGGCAAAGGCACTGCATTCTAGCAAGAAGTGGGTCGATCCTCAATACCTTTGTATCAAGTTACGCAATCGGAATCCTTGACATCTGCAAAACTATGCGGATATTTATGTGCACGCTGGGCACTAAGCCCAGGTCTTTGGTTGGGTAAAAAATCGAAGGACAATAAGCTGACGGATATTACACGTTTATTTTCTTTTTTTTTAATACTGTATTCGAAAGTTGACTGGCTATATCATCTTAAAAACGTTTCAAAATACAATAGACAATCCTTACAGATTACACGTAGTCTATCTAGTAAAATTTGTCGGTTTCACTTAGCAGCCGGTAGAATCATGATAAGGTGAGACTATTACAAAAGTTGTGCTAATGAAGCTAGATAGCATGAAAGAAAATAAACGTGCGCGTTCACATACAAATAACCGACGTCAATAAACACGCAAGGAGACCAGGGTGAAAGAATAAATAAATGTGTTCTTTCTACCTATTTTTTATAGTGCAAGTTTTGTTTTCCATTAGTTCGATTACTTTCTTTTAGTTAATTCCTCCTGTAGTATGTTCATTCCCTATTGCCAATAAGCAGTAGTTTACATAAACAAATCCATGCAAGTTGTACGGTAAGGCACCTTATACTTCTAATACGTACTTCCCTTGTGTACTATACACCCTGCCCCCTCTCGATCCCGCAAGCATGGGCGAGCACAAACACACGCACACGTATTATCTGACGGGTCGGTCACCCCAAGTTCATACAGGCACTCCTCAATGCACTCTAAGTGTCAACTTACAGACAGACAGCGCTCGTAGCTACCTGAGGCTTTGGAGGCACGGTGAGTTGGTCCGGCTTGCAAGTAACAAGACAGTGCCTACAGATCTATTTGCAAGTCTCGAATTCGTATCTCTTCTTAACTCTACAACTGTGCCTATCACCCGTATATATATATATCTATATCTATCTATATATATATATATATATATATATATATATATATATGTATACAAACACGAAGACAATGAAGCTTTGTCCTCGTGCCCTTGATGAAATCTCTTGGTCGTGCACTGGATGGAGAGAGCTGACGACGGCATCTTTTTCTCGTCGCGATACAGGAATCGCTGCTGCCTCCATGTTTACGCTGTCGGCTTGCGTTCGGCAACTCCAAGATGCAAGGTCAGCATGCGTTCTTTGCTCGGGAGATTTCTCCGACAGGACTGCCCTTGCTGAGGACTCAAGAGCACGCGCTGACTCACTCTCACGCTCGGACTCACTGATCTCGAGGTTGAAGAGGCACTTAATCGAACGCTTAACAAAGTTTTGGGTACGCCCCAGCCTTACGAGAGCTGTCCTGCAAAGACCATCGTGACTTAATTTTAGTTCTTCGAGGCGTCTGTTCATTCACTAAGACTACATCGCCCACGCATGGATGGCGTACCTCGGAGGAACCCTTGCATCGGTGTTGCTCTTGAAGAACACTCAAACACTCTCTCTCTCTCATCGACAAAAAAATCTCGGATGACCTTCTGTCTATGCAAAAAACGATGCCGAACAGCCTTGGATGTCATGGCAACCATTGTGTGTAGGATAGATTCCAGGCTCTAGTAGAATGGATGGTGAGACTATTCCACCGTAGGAATAGTCTTGTGTACGAAGATAAAGAACACTGCTGTTCGCCAACACTTCACTTGTTCTTGTTTTTACCCTTACTCTCAACTTTACAGTTCGGACCCTTTCTATACACACTCTAGAAACTAGACTATTACCCCCACACAAATAGCAATCAATTTAATTGTCATAAGAAATAATAGCTGATAAATAGAAAACACAAGCAGACAATAACTGATGACGGGAAAACACAAACAGAAAGTACGCATACGAAAGTGACTAACTTTCAGGAGGAAGTCCACCACAAGGAAGTACCTAAGCCCGTTCTCGACATCAACATCTACACACGAAGTACTCGTAGACACAAGAGGAAGACGATGACCATGCAAAAGATGATTTGGAATCAAGACTTCGTACAGTGAGTCCGTGTTTATGTACGTCAAGGGTCTGTTATTAACTGTTACTTCGATCTCTGTTACCACTGTTTGCAATTCGTCATCCGAAAGGAGCGCGCGTCCTAAAACTTTTTTAAGGAATCGCTTAATTATGCACACCAGTCATTCCCAGACCCCTCCTTCCCACGGTGCTTTCGGGGTGATAAATTCATATTTGACGCCCCTATCCTTCACAAAGTCTTGAGTTTTCTTGCTTTGGAAAGCTTTTGCGTTATCGCTGAGAATCAGGCTAGGTGCCCCTCGACGCGCGAAGAATCGGCGCAGACCTCTAACGCATGCAGTCGAATCAATGTCAGGATCTAGTTCTTGGTGGATGGCTCTAGTCCACATGCAAGTGAATAAAAATAAACATGATTTAGATGTTTCCTGATCTTGAGAAGATTTCCTTATTGAGAGAGGCCCGGCTAAATCAAACCGATGTACTGAAATGGAACCCTCCTGTTGAGGCTCGAAACTGTGGTAATGGAGGAGACGGTTTTGCATTCTACAATTTCCCGTCTACCCGTCTACAAGTTGCGCATCTATTAATTAAGTGCCTTGTTATTTGGCATAGCGTAGGTACCCAAAATTGTGAGCGAACATAATTCATTGTGTCATTAGCACCACTGTGTATTACTCTCTGATAAGCATCCAAAACTATCAGCTTAGTTATTTGATGCTTGGGAGGAAGCAAGATCGGAAATTTTACATTATCTGGTAGTTGGGCATTGCTTAGACGGTCTTCGAAGCGAAAGAGACCAGCTTCGTCTTTGAAAATGCGTAAATGCTCCTTATAAGATGGAAGCGTATCCGACTCTAGCAAGTGTGATTGTGCTTGTTTTAGGAGAAGCGTCTCAGCTTCAATGAGTTCCAGCACGTGCAGGTCGCGGAAACTCATTGACGCTCTGTGTTGGAGATTGAAAACAAATCTCTGAACAAATGCAACCTTACGCTTGAGCTTAATCCAACTTGAAAACCGTGTACAGTCAATGTTCTCATCTCATCATTTTTTAGTGATAAAGTGTTCGTTCTCTGTTTAAATGGTCTGCTTGGTCGGCCTTCAATTCCTTAAGACTGCCCGCCGTCAGGTCCAGGGAGTGAAACTTCAGGGGCCACTATCTGGGGCTAGTTGTAGCCAATCAGGACCTTCCTTCCAGAACTTGTTATTCTTGAGGTCAGAAGGCATTAACCCTCTTCCGGCGACATGGTTCCATTGATCCGTGTCTGTGAGCGCACGGATCTTTTTTGCGCGTTCCTCAACAAATTGTTTGAAGTGTTGATGCCTATTGCGCACCCAGCAAAGAGCGGTGTAGGAGTCAGTAAAATAATGCTGTGAGTTTGGGCTTAGATCAATAACAGAGATTAGCGCAGATTGCACTGGCGCGACTAAATTAGCGAGTAGCAAACAACCCAATAACTCTAAAAGGGGGATTTCGCAAGAAAAACAGTAGCGTAGGAATTCTATGGTGCCTACTTCACTCAAATTTTTGAGCCATTATTATACAAGATTGAGACATTCGTCTGGCAAGTTACAGTCCCACGAAATGTTCGACCTGCAGGCGTTTTGAAATGCATGCTTAAGGGTGCAAGGAGGTCAAGGAGGCCTAGGGGATCATAAAGTCTTGCGAGTATTTGCAATAACCCTATCTTGGTTAAAGGAGTTGACTGAGCCATTGCAAGAAAAGTATCAAAACAAAACACAATCTTGTCCCCAGATCGGTCCCACAGTATCCCTAGAACCTTAGTTTCAAGATTTCCTCGAGGCTTTTCGATGGAATGCTGAGTGACTTCTGCGTATGTTAATGATTGCGGAGCAGCCCTGACACTATCATGGGAATCTGCGAAGCTGTCAGTAAGCAAGGACTGCAACTGGGGTGAATTTGTGGCAAATTTACGAAGATTAAATCCACCCTCCTGTAGCATACGTCTTGCTTCCGAAAAAAGTTCTTACCCTTTTTGGACTGTGTCTCCACCTAAGACCAAATCGTCAACATACATGGAACGAAGAATCTCGTCAACAATATTCGGAAACTGTCTGCGATATTTTGACAAATGATGTTTAAATGTAGCAAGCAAGTGAAAGGGCGAGGATGTAACGCCGAATACACAGCGCGTGAATAGAAATTCACAAATTTCGTGTGGGCCATCAGACGGTGAAAGACTTGTATCAAAATTTTTTACCCAAAGAGTTCTTAGAAAGCTTTGGTCCTGTTCAGCGGCTTCCACTTGTAAGAAAGCCCGTTGCACATCGGCAAACAAGGCACACTGGCGGCATTGAAATCGCATCAAAATTTTAAAGAGCTCGGGAAGTGAACACGGCCCTGCGTGTAGCATTTGGTTGAGAGAGGGACCAACACTACCAGATGACCCTTCGTAAACTACGCGCAACTTCGTTGTATCGTGGTCTTCGCGAATGACGCAATGATGGGGCAAATAATATGCCTTAGCTACTTCAGACGGCTGCGCATTTACCGGCTCTAAAACTCCTGTCTTAATATGGTAACTCATTACTGCCTTGTATATTGTAAAGAGGTTACGATTACGTAGAAACCGAGGTAGCTGATTATTCAGACGCTTACCACATTGAGTATAGTTATCTGCTAACTTGCCCATATTATATCTCCACGGCAAGGTTACTTGGTGGCGACCTGTAGTTTTGTTAAGCAAAACGCTGTCGGAAAATGGAATGGGACCATTAGGCCAGAATCGTTTGATTCTTTCATGCCCAAGGCTTCAAGGGACCAAAACTTTTCGGCAAGGCTTGAGAGTGTAACATCCACTTCATCCTGTAAAAGCAAGAGTGTGTGCTGGCCACCATGTACGGGAGGGAACTTGATGAACTATACCATACTGGCCAACATGTAAGGGAGGGCACCTTATACTTATAATTGCGCGAGCACAAACACATGCACGCGTCGTATCTGACGGGTCTGTCACCCCAAGTTCATACAGGCACTCCTCAGTGCACTCTAAGTATAGACAGCGCTCGTAGCTACCTGAGGCTTTGGAGGCACGGTGAGTTGGTCCGGCTTGCAAGAGCCAAGACAGTGTCCACAGATCTATTTGCTAGTCTCGAATTCGTGTCTCTTAACTCTACAACTGTGCCCACCACACGTATATATATATATATATATATATATATATATATATACAAACACAAATACTATGAAGCCTTGTCTTCGCCATAGTCTCAAACTCCAAATAGAATCAACCTTTGGGCGACAGGAGCTCGAAATACTTTTCAGCCACCCCGGAAAGAATGCACCATCTTCACCAAATCCGGCCTGCACCATACTAGAACCATTGCATCAGTTACATCATGACCTGGGCAAGTCCATTACGGCATTGACGAGAATATCTTTAAGACAATTTAAGTCTTTTGCCACGTACTGGCTTGCAACATTTTATCGTCCACCACGACACTCTGTACCTATCTACATCTACGGAAAAGCTTTTTGTTAGCTCTATTCGGTAGAGTTTTAGTAATGCTTGCATATGCGGACGCGTGCCTAGCAAAGATGCAACTAGTTTCGAAGATCTCAGTACATGGAGTTTCGGCACCTCATTGTACTATCAAAATTAGTGCTTAGCTCGAGATGATACTCAGAAAACCCACACACACAAACACACACACGCACACACACACACAAACACATACACACACACACACATATATATATACAACGTCAATGCGCACGCAAGGGGGAGGGAAAAAATGCAATGTAATATTAGCCTACTAATAAAGCGTAGATTTCTGCAATATACGGGATTCGAAAAGTCAAAAAGTTAGGGTGCAATGTTCCTAGGCGAGTTATCCACCTATCTTCATTGGATCGGTAGTGTTCATTGGAGCC
>QQSS02226086.1:0-10511 GCA_003687565.2 Craspedacusta sowerbii | reverse complement strand
ACATACATACATACATACATACATACATACATACATACATACATACATACATACATACATACATAAATACATACATGAGCATAGCCTATATTTGTACAAGGAAAGAACGAGTCATGGATTACATGCATACCATGTGTTCGGTAAACACGTGAACGCGTTCGAGCATCCCTTCATTGGTGAACTCTTTGGGTATTCTTGGCGGGAGCGGCTGAAACATCATCATAAGTAGTGACCGATAACATAGTTTTTGAAGTAGTGCCTGTCCTGCTTTTATTTACATGCTTACTTGGAGTGCGGATAGAAAAAATATGAAATTATGCTAAGTGGGAGAAGCTAGATCATTAAAGTTCCCAGATTTTTGTCGCCTTCTTTCTGATGACTAAGAGATATTTCGAGTACGCAAGTCTGCTCGTGGACCTCCTCAAAGTTTCCCGTGATGCGTTTATTCCATATAACATAGTGATGGAGCTGCAGTGGTAAGCATGGACAGAATTTGCAAAAGTGAAGTCTTTCTCGGGGAGTTCGAGATTTCTGCTGTAGAGCATGGTTGCCTCGCTAATCAATCTCTAATCAAAATATCTGATGATTTCAGGTCTTTATAACGAATTTATCTAAACTGATGCTAACATTCGCTCTTAGCTACTGAGGCGCGAAGATGTGTGCTGCCGAGCCAGAAAAACCTTTGCAGAAACAGGTTCTTATTTTTATTATTTTAATTAGATCGAATTCTACTTAACAGCCGCGTTCACAACTAGGTCTCAGATCTTTTCTCTCTACCGCCGCTCGTACCAGGCCGCTGAAGATTCAGCCTCATCGTGGCATCATGGCGGAGGAAAAGCGGACTTGACAAACCCGGACTTTCGATGCCCTTGCGAGGCTCCATTCAGTTTGAATCCGAATTTCAAGCTGACGCAGCAATTCATGTTAATACCATTGAAATCCGCTTAACACAATACATATCCAAGAGTTCTAACCTGTAGCTGCTAAATCTAAGCCTACCTGCGAAAAGATTGAAAGTAAACTATAAGGAAGTTCTAACCTGTAGTTGCCAAATCTAAGAGTGCATGGGAAAAGACTAAGAAAGTGCTAGCCTGTAGCTGCCAAATCTAAGAGTGCATGGGAAAAGAGTAAGGAAATTCTAACCTGTAGCTGCTGAATCTAAGCTTTCATGGGAAAGAAATTGAAAGTAAGTTCTAAGAAAGTTCTATAACCTGTAGCTGCTAAATCTAAGCCTATACGGGAAACGATTGAAAGTAAGTTCTAACAAAGCTCTAACCTGTAGCTGCTAAATCTAAGCCTATATGGGAAACGATTGAAGGTAAGCTCTAAGAAAGTTCTTATATGTGAGTCGAGGAAGTTGATCTAGGAATGGAAAATATGGCGAAATGTTGCCAAAAAAACATATCAGATGACTTACTTCCATGTCCCTGATTCGCTTTAGAGTCTCGTTCAAAAGCTTTTCGTCAGAAATATCGATAGTAAATGCATACGGCTCCCGAACCATCTCCTCCATGTATGGACTTTGTGATGTAAGCTGGTTACAAGAAGAAGAAGTTCTCATTTTCTGTGCATAGTGTACCATAAATGTTGCATAAATGTACGAGACGATAGGAACTCTAAGCATATCTGTATTGACATGTCTGTAGCATAAATGTACCAGACGAAAGGAAGTCTACGCATAACCCTGAAATACTTACTTGCCAATTACTGCTGAACAGTGAAGCTAAAGTTAGATCATACTAATGCACAGTCTAGCATAGTATAGTCTAACAATGTATAGTCTAACAATGAATCATATTAACATACGTCAACCTTCTTAATGATCATCACTGTAGCATACGAGCGGTATGCTCAATGACGGCGTATGACTGAGATTTCCGACCAGTAGGAACAGAACTCTAACAGTGGCACAGCAATAGAAGCTAAGCTAACTTGCCTTTCTGCGAGTCGGTTTGCCTGCAAAGAATTTCTCGTTTTCTCGGTTCCGTGCAAAAGGATACTACAAAACCACGAGCAACGTAGAGTTAGATAACTACAAATGTACTACAACAAACCATGAGCAAGATAGCGTGTGAAAAACACGATAACAACCAAAAGGACTTTATAAATTCCTAAACATGAATGCTGACCATTTGAACAAAGGGTCGCACAAAGAACAAAGCATGCCGCCCCAGTACCCCTCCGAATCGTCCCGTGGAGTTGAATAGGAAGAGGGGAGGTCTGCTTCTTCATCAACGCAATCCGCTCCACTCGCGACCGTGGGAACAAATACCTTAAAAAGCAACTGAACATGTGCATGCGATGCAACGAAAACCCGTCAAAGTGAACCTAGAAACCCCCGGAAAAATTTACAAAAAGGTATTAGGTCATTGAACATTTTCTAGGCTTGCATCAGTCGCTACACGGGCGTGCAGGTCTTCTAGGATGAACCCTTGCCCCTGACTTTTTCACCCAGTTTGTAAACTCTAGCATCAGCACTGTCCGTACACAGCATAATGAGACCATATGTACAAAACCGCAAACAAACCTTGGGTTGTAAGAACACTGTCCCAGCCGCCATTGCTTCGAGTGGCCCAGGTCCCTCGTAAGGAAAGCCTAGTCCCACGAACAGCTAAGGGACGACATAAATTTGAGTAAGCTACACAAACCGAGTATATAAAGGTTACTTCATAGCAGAATTTCGATACAATATCTGATTTTAGTAAGATACAATATGTAGAGTAAAATGGCGCAATACTATATATCATATCAACAGGGAACTATAAAACGAAGATCTTGTTTGTTTTGATGATTTCGAGCTTAGGGAAGAAATATTCTCATTAACATAACATATAAGTCAGGTAAAGATTATTATGATCCAAAAATGAGCTAAGGATTAAGGCCATCCGAATGGGTAAACATCATAGCATTGACATATATTACTCGCGATCAAGAATTTATTTCTATCGAAACTCTGCGGCACTAGTTTTAAGAAAGGAGTCCACAGTTCAAGAATTAAGTAGCCAACGTAACATCTCCAAGACAGTAGGCTAACTGACAGGCTTCGAGCACTTTTCGGAGTCATTGTATGCTTGCTACATGTAGGTACGATTTTCAAACTTTATTTTCGCTTGTGCCGGAGTAAACAAGCCAGCAACCGGAGACGAAAACAACACGGGAGATAAATGTTTTTGCATTGACACAACTTACCTTTGCCTGCCCCAACAAGCGCTGAACCTCCGCTCCACTGACGGGTCCGTGATTAATTACGTACTCTGGCAAATTCACTGAGTCCTGAAAGTCGTAAAGGCGCAGTGAAAGTCAACAAAGTATGCTTTAACTTTCTAGCTACGTAGTCTTGATACTGCCTAATGGGGTAGCTGAAACAAGCGCTGGACCGAGCTTCACACTAGTATATAATTGCGTCGCTGTGGTGAGGAGGTTCTTAAGCAAAGGACTTTGAAGTTTGATCTTACCAACAAAAAAAAAACTTTGAAAATAATTTCGTTAAATATGAATATTTTCGTTCTCGTGAGGCGGTGCACTAGAGGTCTTCAGGGGTTTCGAGTTCTTATTGGGACTCCACGCAGTTGCTTGGACAGTTAAGAATCCAACCAAAATTCTCTGCGAGTCCCTTGGCCGGGACGAAACGCACGTAAGGCTAGTCACTTGAAAACATATATATATATATATATATATATATATATATATATATATATATACAGAAGCCAAAACGAGATGCTCAGGTCAAAATGTGCTGATATCTTTGACGCCAGTTGCGTCTTCGCTAGGCACGCGTCTGCAAACATCACTAAAACTCTCCTCAAAAGGATTACTACAAAAGCTCGCCTGTAGGTACAAATAGGTGCAGAGTATTGTAGGCGATAATAAGGTTTAAGCCAATACGGGGCAATGGACTTGCACGGATTCGTTTCGAAGCTATTGGGCAAGAACAATTCAAAGGCAGAATCAGCTAAAAGCAGTGATAGAACTACCTGGGATTTCGCCTGTATAATCTAGTAGCCGGATTAAAGATGAGCTAAGGCTATTAGAAAGGTAGTAATTGTACGATAGCCTCGATTTAACACCTTAAATGAGCCGCCATCACCAAAGTTGCAGCTTGTACTCGCCAAGACTAGACACGTTTCCAACTGCTCATCAGTCAATGATCTTTTCAACAAAAAAAGCACTACGGACTGTAGCGCATGAAACTGAGCTAGCCTTTAGTCTTGACCCATCAAAACATACTTTTGAGCAAGTACGAATGCGAGGCCACTTGCTTGGTTGCTTTCAAAACCGAAAAATTGAGCGTTTCCCCAATACCCGTACCCTACACAATACTCGCGAGTATATTGATGTTACGTCTGCTCTTTCGGAATTTGATTGTTGGAAAATTCCAAAAGAAAACATGCAAACTAAGACAGCAAAATTCGCCAACCTCTGGCACCAATCTTCGAAACCGCTCCACGGCCCTATCATCCGATTCCAAAGACAATGACCAGCATATATAAACTTCCGAGCTATTTGACTAAGTCCCAAAGAACAACATCAGTATATAACTTTCAAAACAAGGAGCTCTACTTAAACTTGTCTGAGAGACAGTTATCAGCCGACGAAATTTCAGTACTTGAGATTGGGTTGTCCTTTTGCCCAAGCCAAAAGAACTTCATTAAAGAGCAAATTACAGCTGATGTTTATGGGCTTACAATGAAGCCACGACTTACTGAACATTGGCATCACAAACATGGACCAACCAAAGACTATAGCACTCAAGATCTGCACAACGATACTTTAACCGATCAATCTAACTTGGAATGGCCGAAGTCGAATCGTTACTAGCATCCTGATGAGGTTCGCAAAGTTCGTTTGAAAGGCCTTGGGGAATTCATTTGCTTTCACTACACAACATTTACTTCAGATATCAAGTCGCGAGCAAACGCTGCTCAAATCCATCATTAGAACAACATGAGCCAAAAACAGAGACTAGCAATTTTTAACCTGAGGGAATGACCCCGCGATTGTCATAACGCCGGTTGATAAAGGTGGGAAACTGGTCATAATTAACAAAACGCACTATGATATAGAGCACTTACAAATATTGACGAACATCAATTTTTATGAAGAACTACAGCTCGATCCGAATCCAAATTATTTATCAAGAGTCCAAGCCCAACAAAAGAGCTACTTCAATTGGGTTACGTGGACAAGCAAGAAGCTCGTATTGTGATTAGCAGTTCTCGCACCCCGCATTCTTGTGGGCTCTCAATGATCCACAAGAACTTTGGATAATTTCCGCATTTAAGGCCTATTTGTATTGGATATGAGTCAAGCCTGTCAAAATCTCAGAGTTCATAGATTCATTCTCAAGACCAGTTGCAGAAAGAGCGCCATTATTAGAGACACGACCGATTTCGTATGCAAGCTGCAAGATCCACTGCCAGAAACTGTGAACCATGAAAACTTGTGGATTATCACTATGGATATTATATCTTTGTATCCCAATACTAGTCACCAAGACGGCATCTCAGCATGCAAAGACTTCTTACAAGTGCGTCACGAGAAAAACGTTCTCACTACTATGGTCACCTCACTAATAGAGACAGTGCTTACAAGCAACACTATGCTGTTTGGTAACCGTTGGTTCTATCAAACGCTATGGGCACCCCCTTTCGCTGTTAACTACGCAAACACTTTTGTGCGGAAATTTGAGTCGAGATTACTTAATAGATATCGGCACCCTTTTGAAAAGTCACCAATGCGCTGACACCGTTACATCGACGAAAGGAAAGCCTAGACCAGCTTGTTCGTTTTTGCGAGGAGTTGGCATCTTCTAATTCGGCCTCGACCATAAGATTCACTACCACCTGAGTCCATCGCCAAATCCATCACCACCATCCCAGTCCGAAGCAATATTTTATTCAAGAAGCGATCATCCGCCAGCAATTTTCAAATCTATTCCATTTTTGCAAGTCACGGGGATTCGAAGAATTTGTGGTAACACAAAAGATTATAGCAACTCCGCCATGGACGCTCCTAAACCCGGCTGCGAAAGGAGGAAGGTTTGGCATCGGCTTAGCCACCCGACCCCGTGAAAACCCCATTGCTACTGAAACGGTAAGAAATAATCAGCAAAAGCGACTAATCCGCATCGATGATGGTCACTCTTTAACGACGGCAATGGAACGAAGCCCGCGGGTCGTCCTCCGCCCGATGGGAGGTCCCCATCTTCAACGCAAAGAAATTAACTAAAATTGGATGGTGGAATGTACGCGTACTACTGCAGTATGGTAGATTAACCATCAAAGAATTCGACTACTGCAATTTAGACTTACTCGGAGTATGCGAAATGCGCTGGAGCAGCAGTGGGCATTTGACCTGTGAGGGCAAGACCATCCTTTACTCTGGACGCGACACCGAACATGCTCGAGGCGTTGGACTCATCATGACCGCTAGAGCAACATCAGCTCTCACAAGTTGGAAACCCGCCAGCGACCGAATTATTTTAGCCCGCTTCCAAACAAGTATTATTAAAACTACGGTTATCCAAATATACGCTCCCGTTGAGGATGCAGACGACCAAATCCAAGACGCCTTCTACGACCAACTCCAAGAAGTCTTAGACGACACTCAACGTCACGACCTCATCATCCTCATTGGCGACTTCAATGCTAAGATCAACGCAAACCGGCGTGGTCTTAAACACGTGGTGGGTCCATTCGGGTCAGTGGATGAGACAAATGACAACGGGGACCGGCTAAAATCCTTCTGCTCGAAGAACGGCCTCTCGATCGGCAACACGTTTTTTGAACACAAATTGTTCCACAAGAAGACATGGAGATCTCCAGATGGCCAAACGATAAACTAAATCGATTTTAATTGCATCAGCAAGCAGTGGCGTTCATCACATCTGTAGGGGCCTGCAGAGGGGCGGACATTGTTTCGGACCACAACCTCCTACGATCGAAGTTTCGTCTACGTTTAAAGCGGCAACAAGCCCGGCACAAACTACCACGTCCTTTTTGCTGTGGATCATCTGAAAGACCGTGATATAGCTGAGCAGTTCAAGATCGAACTAAGCAACCTCTTCCAGGCCCTAGCTGAAGAAGATGAAGTCGAAAAGCACTGATCCAAGATAAAAGCAGCGATTATACAATGCGCCGAAACCATGCTTGGACGAAGACGAGGGACATTCAAGAAGAATCCAAGGACGAACGTGGAACCTCATCGATAAGCGAAGAATGGCAAAACAAGACCGCGACCAACCCCTAAGAACGGCAACGACTTATCGTGAGCTAAACCGAAGTGTGAAACGAAGCTGTCGCACAGACAAGCGAGATTGGCTGGGGAAAAACAGGACAGGAAGCGCAAGAGGCAGCGAATCGTAACGACACCAAGATGCTCTACCGTATAGTCCGAGACCTTACAGGATCGAGAAGCGGTCAGGGAACACCTATCAAAGGCAAAGATGGGAAACTGCTTCTGACCGATGAAGACAACGAGGCCTGCTGGGCTAAGCATTTTAAGGAAACCCTAAACCAACCGCCACCTACAACCACCTTCACCTTAATGCAGCCCGACGGCGACAATGTTAGGATCGATGCTATCACGACAATTGAAACTGCAATGGCAATTCGACCACTCAAGAATGGCAAAGCGCCAGGCCTGGACATGGTGTCAGCAGAAATGCTCAAGCACGGTGGACATAGCCTTGTCGATGAACTGACAAATCTTCTGACCTCAGGCCGGATGTCGGCAACAGTACCAGAGGACAGGCAAAAAGGAGTCATCTTGAGGCAACCAAAGAAAGGCAACCTAGCGGACGGCAACAACTGGTGACGGACTACCCTCCTTTCGGTCCCTGGAAAGGTATTCAGCATCATCTTACTTCGAAGACCGCAGAAAACAGTTGACGAAAAACTCCGCGAGGAACAAGCCGGATTTCGCAGTGGTCGGTCTTCTATAGAGCAAATCTGTGTTCTACGAAAGATCATCGGACAGAGCTTGGAGTATCAGCAAAAGCTATCTATTAACTTCGTGGATTTTACAAAGGCATTTGATAGCATTTGATAGAGAATCTCTTTGGAGTATCGCCCGCGCATATGGCATTCCACAGAAAGCCATCGATATCTTTTAGAGCCTTTACCACCGATCCAGTTGCTGTGTTCGCACCGTAGGTGGTAACACGGAATTTTTCGCCATCCACACCGGCGCCAGACAAGGATGCGTTATTTCTGCCTTCTTGTTTCTGTTAGCAATCGATTTCATTATGCGGTCTGCCATGGACCGCGAGGGCTTCGGAATACCGTGGATACCACCAGCACGCCTTACCGACCTAGATTTTGCCGACGACATCGCATTGCTCGCTGTCACTGGTAGGCATTTGAAGGACAAGATGACCTGCCTTGAACAAGAAGCTGCCAAGGTGTGATTACGGATAAGTGGAAAGAAATCAAAAGTCATGCGGATTGGGTATAAAACCAGCTGCGATGCAATCTGCGTAGGACAAGACCAACTGGAAGAAGTTGACCAATTCACCTATCTCGACAGTGCGCTCGCAAAGGACGGAGACGCCGACCACGATGTCACCCTAAGAATTGCGAAAGCGGGAGCTGTTTTCCGGCAACTCAAGCCAATTCGGTCGACTCACACCATCGACACGGCGGAAAAAATTAGCCTACTGAATTGCATCGTCATCCCAACCGCGACCTATGCATGTGAAACGTGGAAAGCAAACGCAAAGATTGGACGACGACTTAACGTCGCACAGCAAAGATCATTGCGACATATTCTTCGCATCTCATATCGCGATCGCATTACCAATGAAGAGGTCCTACGCCAAGCATTCTCCCGGCCCCTAAGCGACAACGTGACTGAGAAGTGCCTCAGATTCGCCGGACACATTTTTAGACAAAGAAATCCGCGCGTAACAAACGCAGCTCTAACATGGGTACCACCCAGAGGCAGGTGAAAGCAAGGTCAACCGAGAACAATATGGCGCCGGACCTTCATCGACGACCTACATGCCCGGAAGATTTCCTAGGATGAAGCAGAAATCGCCGCAACTGATCGCTCACGCTGGGAAAAACTTGCCGCCCAATGCGCCGAACGGCGCAGGAGGAACTAAGTCTACGGCTAAGTATAGAGATTATAGCAAGCATGCTAACTCCTTTATAGCGTACTTTGGAAACCTGGGCTACGATAGCCAATCCTTTTTAAGAACAGCATCTCGCGTGGCTGCTTTAAACAGGGAAGATTTTCCCAAAAAAAAAAAAAAACACAAAAGGAGAGCACTACGAAGGAGGAGAAACTTGGGTTTATCCTAACCTGGCATAGGAGCTTCGCTAGTTTACATTGCATTTGCAGTAAGTACCCGGATTTCAGAAAAGGTTTCCAAACTTCACCCACAGTTGCATTTAAGCCAAAGAACAACATAAGACATCGTCTGGTTCGGTCATCAAGCACAAAATTCGTGGTAAAGGCTGCTTTCTGTATGAGTTTGTGAGTGGCATGGACAAAATTCATCCTGTTAAACCGCTAGCGGCACGTGTGGAGAGCAGGGAGTTATATACGCTGCTGAGTGCCGCAAGCACGAATTCATATATGTAGGATATACAAGTTATAAACAAAACCATCGTTTTGATGGCCATCGTTCAGATGTTTTGCATTATTGCCAAACTGAACTAGCAAACCACTTTGCTAACAGCAAAGATTGTATATTTTGTACGGACTTGCGTGCGATGATCCTGCGGCGTGGTGTCAGTGGCTCAGAGGAACAATTCCGATTAAATGAAGATCGATGGATTACACGACTGTAAACATTGCACCCTAGATGCATGAGCATTCGGGTATCAGCAATGGCGGAGCCTTATGCTTCGTTATTTGGCTAATACTAGAATCGTTTTTAAATCTTTTTTCTTCTTCTTATTATTTTTTGTTATTTTAAAATTTGTCTTTTGGTTCCCTTTGCGTGTTCATGGACGTCTGTCATTAGTATGCGAGCGCGTACGTTTTGTCTTTCATCCTCTCTAATTTTAGTTGTACTATCTTTCTAATAGCTTTAGCTCATCATTAATCCGGCTACTAGATTATACATACAAAAACCCCTTAGTCTTTAAATTAAAAATTGCGGTGCGGAATTCAGCCTTGATATAATCTATAATTCTTTATTTTCGTTCTCAAACATCATCTTTTAGTAACATGACCTAAAACCCCCTCCCGCGATTGTCTAATATTACACACCCGCTTGTTAAAACTGGTAGGTACCCTCCTGCTTATATGCATGTTTACATGGATACTTTCCTTGCTTGGGTGGGGGTTTGGCCCATATGGATTGTTCCTGTTGCCTTGCACAGAAATGTCCTACTAATTAAAAAGGAAATAAATATTACTAGATTTCATGAGCAAACCCAGAAAAAAAAAAACAGTAACACGCAAGAATGATCGATTGATCGACTAATCGATTGATTGATTGATTGATTGATTGATTGATTGATTGATTGATTGATTGATTGATTGATTGATTGATTGATTGA
>QQSS02226075.1:0-10511 GCA_003687565.2 Craspedacusta sowerbii | reverse complement strand
ACCTCCAGTTCAGCACGTATGCACATTCACTTATCAACCTTTGAGGCCCCTTCACAGTCTGAGGCCCCCCGGCCGGGGGACGCGGGGGTGGTAACCACGGCTCTGCTTGCATTACAATGCATTAATATCTAGCTGACTGGGGCAAGGTGGCATCCTCAACCTTATTAGCGTCGGCAACAAAGGATGTATCCTATACCAATAAATGCAGCTGCGACGTAACTTTATGATAGATCTTGTGTTTGCTTGGATACGATGCATTTGTCGGGAAAATAAATTTTTGCTTTTGTTATGGTTGTCGCTCCCAACTGACATGTCGTCCAGGTTAAGAGAGCACGTAATCGACTGTCCATGAGTAAGCCATTTGAACCTTCTTGAGAGCTTTAAAAAGACGGCTTCAGTAAAACCCGGCTTGGCTGCAATTATAATTGTACTAACGCCTAATCTGGCAATGACGTGTCAAAGAAAGATTGCTTTTTTCTCGATCACTGGCATGCTTTGCTTTGCTTATTGTAAATAGGGTAGGATTTAATGTGACGTGGTGGTGAACAACAATCCACTCATCTGCTCCTCCAACGAGACCAAGCCGACTACGACCGAGATATATTCTCAGCATCGGTTTGCAATCTTGCCTTTGCCTTTCTCCACAGTTATTAATCTTTGCATTCTCAAGTGAGTGTTTTATAGAGGGAAACTTTAAACGAAAAACAACAAGCCTGCTGCAAGATTTTGAGCTTTACTGTAAGATTCTTGATCTGACGTAGCAGGCATTTTAAGTTACAGCTTCTCGGAGATTTAGATAATTACTATGAATGGTCGTGCGTTACCAACGAATCTATAACATCACTGCGTGGAAGCTCAGAGACCAGCACCTCAATCTTAATAGGACATCTTCAAAGAAGTATCTCTATATTAGCCTGCCAAACCAAGCAAGAAGAAATGGTTTCTTAGTTGAGATGCTGGTGGATAATACTAAGTTTGAGTTATAAAAAATAAATCCCCGCCATACTCGTACTTTTTCCAGATGTTTGGGGCATTGTCTGAAACTGGAAGGCACAGCACCAGGCCTTACCTAAACACTGCCGCCGCTGTTGCCATGCAGAAAATGTTCCATAAAAGGATCCTAGGATAGCAGTAAATTCTTGGAAATCTCCCAATCCTCGCGGCGCAAGACAGTCACCAACTGAGCCTTTTACTTCACGTCAAAACTGTCCAGAAAAAATTATGTGTTCGTGACGAATAGAGAGCATAAGAGGCATGATGATGCCTCATTGCAGCTAACTTTCTCATATGCCTTAATGATTCCAGCAAATTTTCGTATCGTAGCGTCGTCTCTTCGTCTTTGCCACCTTCGCTATGAATTTTTGGGTAGTTCCTAGCTTTTTTTCTGCTTTTTTTTTCAATCAAAAGAACTCTACTAAGTTCCTCGCTTGGCTATTCTCAGTAAATCGTGCGTATAGCCAGCACTCGACGCTCTCGTTTGTTAGACCACAGGGGGTGGGTGGGAGTGTGGTACGTCAAAAATGGCAGCCGTTGGAAGCCATGGGCTTCAATTTTCTGAAACTGGGAGCAAGAAATCCAGGCTTTGTCGAGACCAGGGTGGAAGTCAAAGTGAAAGCCAATCCTTTTGAAGTAGTTTTTCTGAAATTTTTCTGTTTTAAAAACGAGAAACTTCATTCTCGTGTCACTCGAGCTTGCGGTTCCAGATGGACTGCTGGACGAGTGGTTATCCGGGCTGGAATGGTGTGCGAAAAGTATGCAAAGTGGAGTATTTTCCATTTTACTAAGGAAATTCGTATATAAAAGTAACTTATACAGCGACTCAGATAATGTTATTAAAGTACCTCGAAACCTCTGAATGCTCTCCTCGAATTTTGCTCAAATATATGAGTAACAATAAAAAGTCGTCGCGTGCAACAGAAAATTTTAATACCAGCAACCAAAGATGTCGCTAATTTATTTAATAATTAAAAAATTTTCCAAGCCGATTTTACCTTGAACGTTCAACAAACATAGAGCCATGTTTATGTTCCTAAGGATAAGCTTATCGTGGAACAAAATTTTTTGTTCATTTTTTGTAACCATACGACGAAACGGAATTAAGCAAAGCAAGCCTGTCATAAAGGATGTAACTATGTCCAATAATTTTAATCTAACTACAACAGTACAGAATGAGAGTTTAAATGATTCATTGTCTTCTTATCAACACTGGAATAAGAATTCTTAGGCAGCTCGACACCTTGTAACCGGGCCCTTTGAGAAAAACCGGCTGCATTGATTTCAGAAACCGGAATTACTGGACTCCGTTCTTGGCTGAACTTGTTGGCGACTTTGACTGCACGAAAGAAATCGGCCTGCTACTATGTATCATGGTCATGCCTCCATTCTATTGCTTGGGAGCACGATATAACTTTGCACAGTTCACTGCCTGCCCTAAGGTTTAGTTGTAGTTCGAAAATTAAGCGGTGTAATTCCGTCCAAAATGTTATAATTACACACTAAGAGTAGCTTTGACTTGCAGTCCATGGTGAATATCGATAGGTGCTGGCCGCGATGCTTCTGGACTCGATGCTCCTTGAAGACTTGTTGCTTATTTTACTGTTGGAGGTAGATTTGTTCTAAGTTCACTGAGACAAGCCAGGTGACGTATATATTCTGCCGAAGCAAGGTTGGTATGCTGCGAGCGATCCCTTCGCAGCTGATTGATTTGTTTTCAGTTCAAGAATATATTTCGGGATAACCATTAAGCATAAGTTGGAAGCGAGAACTCGAGAACGGTGCTTGTTATCAGCTCGGGGCACCTTTCATCCCTCGGATGTCGTTAATTTACTAACTTAACCTTGCGCAGAACTTGGGTTCTTTATGATAATGGATTTGCAAAATATCATGGTTTAAGTTTGAAGGTTATCTAGATGGAACAATCCAGTTACCAAAGAGAATTACTTGACAAAGAGTGAAGTAGAAATTGCTTCAGCTCATATTTAAAGATCTCAAGTGCAATTCTTATATTATTAGAGGAGTATTTGGTCCTGTTCCATAGGTAAGGGCCTCTAGTGGAGCTAGCAAACCGTTCCTTCCCGGTTGCCGATCTTTCCGCGCAGCCAAATGTGGCCAGGCGACTCTCATAGCGATGGTCAATCTGCCTGAAGTACGGAAAAACAGTAGGAAGCATGTTATTCTGGTGCTTAAACCTGCAAAAAATTGTTTGAGATATATTTCATTCAAACATATTTAAAATCCTATGTTGCAGGATAAGGGGTCTTGAGTGAGATAACCTGTCAGAAATAGAAATAATTCTCACAGCTCTCTTTTGTAGCCTGTGTATCTTTGTAAGTTGCCAGACATGTGCTTGCCCAAATAATATTTCCGTATTAGATATGCGGAAGAACAACAGCAAAATATAAGATCTTGGATTCATCAGTGTTCAAATACTCTCATGCCTTTGTAATAGCGCCAATATCTTTTAATCTAGACGATTTCGACTCCACATGCCTTATATGAGCTCTCCAGGGCATGGTATCATTAAGATGTATTCCAAGAAATAGAAGTAAAGTAGGTTCGCTTGATAAAGCAGCTACCTATAGTAAGATCTGGTAAGGCAAGTGGGAGTTGATCAGTGCCCCTTTCTCTAGCAAAGATTTTGCAATTTGTAACGACACCCAACTCGTGTTACTCCTATTTCATATATGTTGACGTTGAGAGTTGATGACAAAAAATACCTCGGAAATGCTTTCTTGTGAAAATAAAGATTTGTACCATCAGCAAACGAGGCAACTTTTACTTTCAAAACCGAGTTACTAAGTTACCCAGTTATCGCCAGCTAGACAGTATGCTAAAGCGACTTGATAGCTTGTGCATTCCAGGAAAGGCTAAGCTGTGGTGTTGTCAGTTGCTCCCGAGGTGTTGTGGCAGCTGCAGGTGTACGAGGTGGCAGTTACGAGAGTTGAGCGCATGCAGCAGAGACTGAATGTTTATTATAGGAAATGGTTGCCTTTTCGGGCGCTCTACTGCAAAGCCATCAAGCTCAGGTTGCCTTTCTTCTCCCTAGTGGAGGAGTTTAGAGCCGGGAAGGTCCGACTGGTATTAATGTGTTGAGAGTCCGCAGATCCTGTTCCGTCAGGAACTCGTCCGGTTGTCAGATCAGGCAAGAAGTGGAGCGCTGATAACGCAACTGACTACTCCTTTGCCCAAGCCAAATGGAAAGAGGTGCAGGGTGCTGTCCAGTCTGGGAGGCATGGAGTTGGCTTTGGGGCTTCAGTTTGCTGGCTTAGCAAACAGAATCGGGTAGGAAGGCGTGATCTAGTAGTGCAGAATGTTAGGGAAATGGGAGAGACTAAACGAGTGCAGCCAAGCAGGGTGCTCAACGTGCGTGGGCCAGGTAGGAAAGTGTGGAGCAAGAATGTGTGTCTTGGGTTGATTTGCTTGGGATGTCATCTAGGTCAATTCGCCTTATGGTGGAAACAGCATTTTGATGTTCTTCGTTCACATGTGAACTTGCGGGAGTGGGGAATTCAACCGGATGATTTATGCCGGAAGTGTAGGAGCACGTGGGCATCTTTGGAGCACCTGGTTTTATCTTGTGAGATCCTGCTGCCTGCATACGCTTGGCAACACAACCAAGTGTTAAGTGTCTTAAGAGAGGTTACAAGACCGTCTGTAGCTCAGCGCGTAGAGCTGGATCCATAACGAGTGAAGGGCATCCCGTTTGTGGGTGCGGGGCATTGCGGTAAGGTGCGACTGGGGACCTCACCGGGTCCTGAGGGTATCTTGGCGCCTGCCGATGATTGGGAAGTGTTAGCGGACGAGAGCAACGCCACTATTCGTCCAGACAGTACCATGGGAGTCAAGAATAGACTAGGTGAGGCAAAAGAAGCTCTCCAGATACGCAGATCTTGGTGAAGGATGCTGGAGCAGTGGATAGCGCATTGAGATTTCGACAGTCGAGGTAGGATGCCAGGCGTTTGTTGGCCTTTCGATGAGGCGTAGGTTCAGTGCTTTGGGGTTAACGAGTAGAGAAGCTGAAGCTAGCGTGCGTAGAGTGTCGAAAGCGGTTGAAGTGGGATTCGCATGGGTATTGTAGAAAGCATGCAATAAAACAGAAATGGATGCTGGCTAGGGCGCCAGATCCATCTTCCACCTAGGAAGACCGAGACTCCATACTGCGGTTTGGGTATTCCTTACTGGTCGAGTTGGGTGGTTAGCTATGTTGACATCCGTTGGGGTATCTTGGTGATCAAGGTTATCCTGGTGCAGCACAGGCCAGCGAGATGGAGATGGCCAGCTTGGTCATCGGTACTCGATACTTGGTACTTGGTCAACTTCACAGATGACCGAAACATCTGTGAAGTCTCGTGAGCTGCTGATGACCGTCTGGTGTTCGCAGTGCTACGACACTGTTTGCTTTCTTTTTATCATTCGCATAAACGAGAAAAGAAAGTGGTCCCAAAATGGAGTCCTGAGGTACGCCACATGTGACTGGAGCTGACTTGAAGAAGTTTTATTTATATTTACATACTGAGATCCTCCAAAGGGATAACGCATTAGCCATGACACCGGGTCTTGTGAGACTCCATAATGTTCTAATTTAGCTAGTAGTATTTCATGATAAACTGTATCGAAAGCCTTAGCTAGATCTATAATACTCAAATGGTGTAGTGTTTCTGCTCCATGGCTTTTGATACTTTTTCAAGAAAATCAAGGACCGAGAATTCAGTGGATGAATTTTTACAAAAACCAAACTGCTTTTCATAAAATATGTTCGCTTCTTCCAAATATGCATAAAGTTTGGTATGGATCACTTTCTAAAAAATTTTTGAAAATACGGAAAGCACTGAGATAGGTATGCGATTGCTTACCAGGTAAGGTTCACCTGCTTCGAGCACGGGTATTACTCTTGCTACTTTTATGTCCTTAGAAAACCCCTTGTTGCATTATTGATTGATTGATTATCGAGTACCGATGCGGAAGGTACGATGCTTGATTTTAGCCATGCTCCGTCTTAACAACTTCTATTCACTCAATTCGAATTACCTGATTAACTGTTCGTATTGCCTGCAAATACGCATGCTTGGTAACAAAGACTCAACTGGAATATTTTCCTTGAAACAATAAGGCACTTAATATGTATGTAAGCGTAAAATAAATGCGCATTCGGATCCAGGTTACATCTGGGATTTCGTTTTGCTTTCTTGCTGGAGTTTGTATTACTGAGTGATGAAAATGCATATTAAACCCTGAGTCAGCGAGGTAATGTGTAACCTCATGCGTGACGACTATGGAAGAAGAAGCCCGCTTCTCATTTCTTTTCCGATTGAAGTAAACCTTCCTCAGGGTAAACTCAGAATAAGACTGCATGTAGCTCCATTTTACTTGTCAGCAAAGCTGTTTAGTTGTCACCCATGATTTAGGTGTACAGATCTCCAACAGGTTCTCCAATGTACACTAAAACCAGTTGGGATAATCCTATTAGCATTGTTAAAGTTAGCTCTTGTCACATTTGCAGTTGCAAAGAAACCCTTTGACGTCGGAACACTGATTTGCTCTGAGAGTACCACGCCTAAGTAGGCAGCAGGGGCACCGGGAATTCCCTTTCTGGAATTTCCGGGCTTTCGCGGGAATTAAGCACCTCGAAAATTCCCGCGGGAATTCCCGGGAATTCTCGATGAAACCGTAAGCAACAACCGGATGTTCCGGGAATTGTCGTTTTCAGAGGTTCCCGCTAGATTTTAGAGGAATTTTTTCAGTAATTATGTCAATGAAACTGGGACAAATAGGTGCAGCTCTGAATATATCAATCGGTGTTTGAGAAGCCAGAAAGACGGGCATTAGGTAGTACGAAAGAACCATGGCGAGGAAAATCAGAAGCTCCAGATGATTCACCACAATTTCTATTGATATTTAATCTAGGGACTAAACGTCTTTTAATGGCACCTTTGTCTAGTTTTCTGACCGTTCAAGCTATGCAACGGTCTACCTGTTCATGTCTTTACAGATCAGGGAAGCATTGGGTAGATCAGAAGTTATTAGTAAGGTGCTGGATTGCTGGAGTGATGGGTTAAATTGCCTGTGGTTTAGCATGCCGTTTTTGACAAATGCGGTGTAAAATTTGCATTCACTACAAGATCTAGAGAACTTTTAGGACAGTGAAATTTTTTCGGTATGGAATTTAATACAGGGTAGGCGACAAATGAAAACTTGCTGAAAAAAAAAAGAATTCTTGAAGAAATTTGATTACCCTAAAATTTCCATTCACTTTACTACACTGTAGAACCATAAGTTTCAGTTTCTTTCGTACATGCTCACTCCAAAAAAAATGAAAAAAAAAAAGAAAATCCTCGCTTTCTTGCTTTATTAGGAATTCGTCTCGCATTTTCTCGTCTACTGTTTTTGGAAAAGGCTATTTCTGAAATTTTAGATAACCTGATATTCTGTAAGCGTGATCGAAAGCGGGTGCAGAGGTGAGCAACCTGTGAGGAGCTTTCTCTTGAAGTATAAGCAGACTGGTCGATTCTCCTTTGATGAGAGTATAACTCCACCTTTGGTAAGAGTATAAGCAACAAGGCAAGGTCTCGAAACCCGAGTAGGGGGTTTTCATGGTAGCCCGAGCTCTCTTAGGCGGAACAAAGGAACAGACTGCAAGTTTTCTTCAACTTTGTTTCTTTGTTCCTAGAGGTCGATTATACGTTCATTTATGACGAGCAGCACGAATAGGTTATCAACCAATCTCTACTGCGTCAGCAAAGACGGCTCTTCCCATATGAAGTCATTCTCCGGTAGCAATCTATTCCTAATTATTTCAAGCTAAATAATTATATATATCACTCTCCAGTCTGGCTTAGCATACGTTTTGAGCTTTAGTTACAATAATTACACCATCGTAGCCCTGGTGGCTGTTGAACTACTATCACCTTCCCTCCTTCTTCATCAAAGAACGCTGACGTTCGTACCGGTGGACATGGCTGATTCGCGTCTGTAGGGGGAAGCTTCGTAAGGCAGGTAGTCATCGGAGCCGGTGGTTTGGTGGCAACTTCTTAGATCAGGATATTTCCGTGACCAACTCCTTACAGTCACGGCAAGCATTCTCCACGACGTCCTTAGCTTTCTGTGTGATATCTGGTGAATTGCATTAAGAGTGGGCCTGAATAGCAGCAGTGCTTGCCCGGTTATTCCAAGCCATGTAAAGGAGTTCATGTTCGTCGTGCGAGCATCGATGAGATGCGCAATGGCGACGATGCAAAAAGGCAATATACAGACAAGATGAGTCCCTAACAGGAGAAACGGAATTCGTCTCACTTTTATTCGATTGATCTTGTGGTTATGAACGAGGGTTGTCTCTGACTGCTTAGCATTGCGAGAGACAGACCGTAGGACCGAATGGTACCGGATTTCATGGCCGTATGCTGTCAACCAGAGTAGCAGCTCCATCATGGACACCATCAGGAGCAGTAGCAGGAGAATGGATACTCCTGCTGCCAGTGGAGCTTCTGGTAAAAATGAGAACATATCTTGGAAGAGGCATCCCCTGGTCAGCAGTGTGCTTCGTCTGTACTGCACTGACGTGTGCACAAGAGCGAACGCAGCCACGGTCAGTCCAACCCAAACTGTTGTTGACATAATGGTCAACTTGACCCGACTAAGCTGACGCTTGTAGGTGAACGGAAAGTTTATGACCACAAATCTATTCAGTGTGATCACGAATTGACTGGTCCAGGATGTTAGAAGGAACGTTGCGAAGAATATCGACGAAGCTCGAACCACTGCTAGACTGAGATGCTCGTAAACGGTGTAAATAAAGTATGTTAAAAGGAAGCAGAAATCTGCCAGTAGTACGCTGAAGAGCACTATGCAGTCCCTTCTCTTCCAGCCACGTAGCAGCAACCAACAACAGATCGCAACTGAGGTTAATATGGTGGAAAGTGATGCAAGAGCGATCGATATGAAGAGAGCATGTGGCAACCCCATTTCTGGGTAGATTCACTGGCAGTGATAAGGAAGAACAAGATTGGTTTCCACGGACTCTTCCGGTCCTAAAACCAAGAGAGTTGCTTAGTTCTCAATATTGAACTGCATCAATGGAGAAGATTAAGACATAACCTAAAAAGACCAACTTTTTAAGCAAACAATGACTTTTAACCACAAGAAAAGCGTATTTAGTTCTCAAGTCCCTGTGCATATGTGTCTGTGACTGGTTGCTCTAAAAGCATGACAGTAGGAAAAACTACTTTTAAATGACCATGCAATACACAGCAACAACTAGAGCAACACTAACAAAGACAACAACGACAACAACAACAACAATAACAACAGTAAAGGCAAGTTGATCCAAACAAAATGAACGGTAGCACGAACTTCGTTATGCTATTGAACATTTTCTGACGTTGCCTTGCGATCAACAAACAAATTTTCTCAAAAGCCCTGGCGAATGAAGTGTTGAAGCGCATCCATTGTGCCCATTAAGTAAGCATTTGAGTCTTGTTTGCTGATTGAAGTAGAGCATATATTTCGACACATCATTGAAGTGATGATATTCTACATGAAAATTCAAGTTTGAATTTTGTGGAATTTCAACTACAGTTTTCACATCAATTTAAATAATAAATATATGCTTCCAGGGTCACATTTTTTTTGAATACCTACACTACTTAGCCTCTACAAGAGCGTCTTCAATGCGAAACACCACTTTCACCCTCACAATAGCTACGTCTTTAAAAATCTTGATGAAAGCGTAGAAAACTGTAGAATTAAAAAGAGTGCCCCAGTCAGAGACCTCTGTGATGAACTTGTTAGCAGCAAATGGCTCTTCAGTACATAAGAATCAATACAGGGTTCTTAGAGTTATATTCTACCCGATACATAAGTTTCCTTCGTATGTAGCTGGAAAAATGTTCGTCGAACGAAATGTCACGGTACTGTGTGAAAACGGTGCCGGTACAGCACCGCTACTAACCTCAATCTCCTAAGTAGCTGTTCAGGTCCTTATCCTTCCGGTCAGGCTCACTCATTCTCTGCTTTCACTCCTTCCAAGACGCCCCTAACTGCAACCCGATCTTGGGGTAGATGTCTAAGAATGGACATCACAGATCTCGACCCTAGTAGAACATGAAAGAAACGACACTGCTCTAAGAGAAAACTTTTACTAGAAAGTTGATTAACAGACAAGAAGGCACCTACAAACTTGGAACTCGCTCCAAAGTTAGCACTAAAAAACAGTCTCTCTGCAAAAACTATGATAAGATCTCATACAAGCTTCAGGTTCTACATCCATAAGCTATTAATTGCAGCATCTTTGTTTAAGTACTTCAGCTTCCTATTAGTTGGCCACTTTAGTTGCATATCGCTAAACTTATCAATGTATGCACGCATACATAATCATCATCATCATCATCGTCATAATCGTTATCATCATCATCACCATCATCATCATCATCATCATCATCCTCATCATCATCATCATCATCATCATCATCATCATCACCATCATCATCATCATCATCATCATCATCATCATCATCATC
>QQSS02226064.1:0-10511 GCA_003687565.2 Craspedacusta sowerbii | reverse complement strand
GCGCCATCTTGCTTGGTGCGTTACTGCAAAGCGCTCAATACAAATGCTAAATTGGCTCGAGCTTAATAGGCTGGCGCGGAATCGGCTGCTAACCCTTGCCGTTCATGTGCTTATCTACAACTACAATCTATTCGAGCCCACTGGCTTCCTTCCTGGCTACGTCGCAGATCTGCTGTCTCAACGGTTGCACCGCGTTTCATTTCTCAAACGCCGCGTCGCCATTAGGCTGTTACTCGCTCGTCTGAGTTATTGACTTTCAATGAATGCTTGCACGCTTTGCTTTTCACGTAAGGCAGGCAAACGCTCTTATTGCCACAGCACCTCCACCTATGGATGGTTGGATGTATGGATGTATGGATAGATGTTTAAGTCCACCAACATTTTTCTGGCTTATCGGGCATCTAGCCTGGTCTCGTCATTAGACATCTCGTTTTCTGCAAATCTCTGCCAATATCCAATAAGGAACTCCATCTGTAACCTGGATAACGTGTCGTGTTGCATCTGCTCCTCTCAATTGGCGACATGGTCCGCGATCTTTTTTGAAACTAAACATCATCTCTAGATAGGAGGAAGGCCGCGTTCAAGTTTGTCAATCCTCCGTCAAAGAAAATCGCCCAGACTATCTAGCGCACTATCTCTATAACCACATTTATCGAGGTAGACGTTGGTCTCTGCGGGCGTTGCAATGAAGGCTACGACATAATTAATGCCGTCGGATATTGTCGCAGCCTCGGTAGTCGTCATGGCCTTTTGTAGTCGTCGTGCTGGCCTCGGTCGTTGTACTGACCTTGGTAGTCGTGGGTATTTTGGGTGTGGTAGAATCAGCTTGAGATTTGTGGGCTCCATCAACTGCAGATCGTATATTTTCTCTTTTGTTTCATCAGTTAGTTCCCCCGCTTCTTCGGCCAATCCATCAACTGCTTTATCTGGTAGTTGAGCTATAACCTGCAGCTCAACGGCAATTTCATGCATCACCAACACGCAACTATGTCGGGCAAACAAGACTGGCGGACAAGGCAAGTAGAGGCCGCACAAAAACTAAATAAATAAATATTTGCAAATACAAGCAAGCCCTGTACCAATATCCACCACATGGCTACACCACAAGTCCTAGACACCCTCGTTTCACAGAAGCGTTCTGTGAACAATAGCTGGAGATGAACATTTGCTGCTTGCATGCAGGCAGTGCCTATTTCAGTGACTTAAATCTTGTGCAATTTAAGGCGTTACTACTGAGAAAAATTTATGCACTTTTCAACGAATTAAATCGTATTCTTTATTAAATGGTCGAAGTAGCGCTAAATTCACAACAGCTTTCAGAAAAAAGACAACTTGTTTAAGTTTGTAGGACATGTTTCGATCAGCTTTGATCATTTTCAACTAATACGAAAAATTATATCACACGCGTTTAAATAAGAAGGCGTGAATACACCAATTGGTTAATAATTGACGCTACAAATGCTCGCTCAGCAACCGATTAAAAATTCCAGAAGGGACGGGACGGTACAAAGTAAACTATAGTTCAATATTTAAAAAACACGAGAGAATAACAGGTGTAGGCAAACGCGCGCAAATAGTGAGAGAAGAACAGAAGTGGGAAGGCAGAAAGAATAGATCTAGATAGAAAGAGTAAGAGCTAGATGGTTATATTGGGCGTTAAGGTTAGGTTTTAGCTATTGAATAAACATGGCCTCTTTCAGTTTCCTCTGAAAATCCGTCGGGGCTTCATCTAAAACAGAAAAACGAAGATCACACAGAACACTGGCGCTTACAATCATCACTCGCATGCAAGTGTTTGTAAATATGCGAGGACTTATCTTTTCCCAAATGTTCATCAATCCGAGTTTTCAGATGTCAAAGAATCTCAGCTTCATCCACTGTGAATTCATATCCTGATAAGTTTGTTATCACTTCCTCAGGAGCATGCGGAAGGGATTTGTTCCCCGTAAGTTTTTCCAATTTCTTAAAATGAATTCGTTGGAAGGACTCTTCGGTGTCTTTAACATTCCTGAGTATTGCCATGTACAACATGTACCATTCAACTGTGTTAACAACATATATATGTGTATGTATATATATATATATGTGTGTATATATATATATTTTAATATTACGTACTATACCTGTTATGCAGTAAGTAAAAAACCCTTGCCTCTCGTTTCGTATTATTAGTTATATTTGCGATGCGGAAAATTTTTATGGGGGAGAGAATAGTAAAATAAGGTATGCAATCGCGCAAGTACGTCGGCTACCAGCAGATCACTTGAGCAACATCTGCTGCTGCATGATGAATCCTGTTAACTGCCGCAGTGGCATGAATGCGCCTCAAATCGTTATCCGGATATTCCTTCTTCCATTGCCCTTGTACTACAGAACTCTGCGGACTGTCTGTCTCCCCATGCCCACCCATCAACCCCATTGATTTCGAATATCGCTGGCGCAGTCTTTATCATGGCGTTGCTGAAACCCGCGAAATTTCAAATGCCGCCCTGATGGGTTTAGAAGTGGCATCGGTTGGTAGGGGAGCACTGGAACTGTAACCTTCAAGTGATTTATCCCAAGAATGAAAAGGAAAATTTCAATGCTTTGGAAATGTTTTGTTCCTCCTAAGCGTTGCTTTGGCACAGAAGCTCGCGCAACTAGAAAACGTACAATGTCAATGTTTTCAAGTTAAGATATCGGCCAGTTGGCCATGTTTGGTTGATGTAGAAGGTCAACTAACCTGCTGGAGGTATCTTGAAGAACTGCAAAGCCTTCGACATCCCAAAGATAACAAGTATGGAAAAAGTTTAATGCCACTCGTTTCATGTTGATAGCAGGGGAAGACTGGGTTTGCGACTAAATTCTAAATTCTAATTCTTCCATTTACAAAATACTAAAGTCAAAATTCTAGTGGTACTGCTGTCCTGTTCAGCAAACTTACAAATAAATCGGTAACTCTAAGGATGCAAAGGAAAATGTTAATTTGATCGGTCATTTAGTCTTGAATTTGATCGATCATTCGCCATTCTTAGTATAATAAGCTTTCTCTGAGGGTTACAAGTGAGCAATTGTGACGAGAAATAAATAAATCGCTTTAGGAGCCTATTTTAATGAAAGCCTATGACCGCATATATAATATTAGAAATTCAAGTGGTAAATCATTCATGAAACAGGTCTTAAAACTAGATTTATATAATTATTTCGAGTCATCAATTGCAAGAGAGCATTGTTTAATAAGCTTCTTAAGGTTTAGCTTGCATGGGTGAAATAGATTCCGATGTAAAAGTTTTACCATGATCACCTAGAGTTGTTTTTGTTTTGGGTGGGACTCGCTCACCTTCGGGGGGCATATCAATCCTGCGGCACAAGAATTTACGGCACGCTCGACGATGCTACGTATGAGAAGCAGCATTAAAAGTTGCAGGAGAAATCGCCTGATATAGAAACAAACCAATTAACCCACACAAATTACACGCGAATGGCTTATCAATAGAAGCAGAAACAGCAAGTACGCACACGAAACTGATTAATAACGCAAACAAAAAGCAATGCACATTAAACTTTTTTCATAAGGACTTTGCTTGAAGGAAGTTTCTTAAGGTCGATCTTGACATGATCGGCCATATTTATTCTTCAAGACGGATCAGCCCGGAAGTTAGCAAGGCAGGTAATGGATATCCAGATAACGATCTCACCAACCAGATGATTTTCTGTATCCATGCTAAAACAGTGGAATTTCTATGTACAGAAACGAGCAAAACAACAGCTTACCAACATCTTTCCTGTGCCTTTTCTCTTCGAGAGTCGGGAACCGAAATCAAGTCAAATCGATAGTACCTCGCGAAAGGCCGTGACAGGGCAAATTTATCTGCGTTAGCATGATTTAGAAGTCACGGGCAAGGATGCTAGAACCATCGGATAGTATAACAGTGCCCACCGCCATGAGTACATAAAATAATTCCCGAACCAGAGTCGGAGACCAGGAAATATTGAACATCAAAAGAGCTAGGGAAATCATGACATTATCGCTCCGAAATGCAGATGTGTGCTCCAAATCATCTTCATTGAAATGACTGAGATATGCTGTGCTTCTTCAAATGTGTGGCCGATCAATTTGAGGTTATCACATGTGATACGAGATACTGGCGCCTATTCAAGCACAGATCATCCAGGAGTTCCATAGTCGCGCTGCGTCACAACGGAAGAATCTACCCGTTTACCCCTATGCCTCAGTCGGTGCATGTCGCAGAGGGCTACAACAGGATCTAGACTTTGCTGACTGCCTTGAAGAATGACGATGACGTCTATATATGACAGGTGATTGGAGACTTCACGATGGTATCATTCATGACGGTCCCAAGAGATTTCATGGAATTCAAAAGCTTTCCTTCATCTGGGTCAGTCCAAGCTCATCGTGGTGTGGTCATGGTACCACTGCAAGTCAAGCTAGGCTTAATCAAGCAGCTGGTCATTGCTTTTGACACGTGCTCAGTAGTATTTAAGTAATCTTAATAGCATTACATCCAAAGTTGAAGGAGACGCAGTTCAATGCTGGTCTTATGAGGGCATAAATCTAACGTGTACTCCTCAATAAGCGGTTCACTGTGATTGGTCTGATATGACGTAACCTCGCGGCTGTTGGTTTACAAGATGGCAACCTGTCTGTAGTCGTTACTGATGGAGAAGCTTCTCAGATGTTATTTATTTACTTACTTATTTATTTGTTTGCTGAGCCTGACTGTAACCAAAACCCAAACTCTGACCACTTTACTAATCCTTACCCTAACCCTAACCCTAACCCTAACCCTTTCCATAATAAGCTCGAACAATTCTCAAGCAATTGAAAATTTCTATGAAATAAAAAAAGATATATTTATAGACAATTTATTAAACAACGTTGGCGTGCAGCCGCAGCCATATTGACCTTCGCGGCATGTCGACATAATCAATCGCAAATTGAGGAGTAAATGGTAGCTTTACGGTACATTACTGTCGGACACACATAGATCAAGAAGATCGTAGACTGTGTCCAGCTGGCCATGCTGCTGAACGGGTCAAACAATTTGACGGCTTATAACTGGGCATTGCTATGACTGAGAACTATTTATACTTGATGCTCTGACTCTCGTTTAAAAAAAGCGCTTGAAAATGTGGTGCTGAATATCCCTTAAATTCCGTACCCTGTCACTCCTCTTGAAACATTCAAAAAAACATGAGATCTTACTCAGAACAAGGCGAGGGCTTTCATCAAGACATAATAAACTCAGGGCGTAGTTATTAAAGGAAGTATGATGAAAAGATGATGTAGGATAACATTTAGGGAGGGGGTATCTCCTTCTTTTCTAGAAAAATTTGCTCGCAAAAATCGAGGATGTTTTTTTAAAACTGCAATTGGCTATTTATCATGCAAATTTTTTTTTATTTATCCGACCGTACATACGACAATTTCTAGGCTGTGACACAAGATCAATGCAGAAAGCGAAGCTTTATTAATAATAAAAGTTTTGAACACTGCTGTAGCCATCATCAGTGCTAAATCTACATATCTGGAAGAAAAATTGTAATAAGACTAGTATACTAGTTTGGGAAGTCATTTTTACATAGACTTCCCGTAGCTAAAACGACACTTGGAGCCTAGAGGAAAAGATTGCGATGCGTAGAGTTATCTATGTAGTATCGTTGAGTATAGTCTATGAGTATATTTACTACCCCTGGTTATCACTGGTTATACTAATTCTTGAGCCAACAAATTTTTGTGTTAGGCAAGGTGCAAGCGTATTTAAATAAATATTGAAGAAACAGGGCTCCGTACCATGATAAATAGAAGTAAATTATAAAAAGGCAAACTGCATATAAGTTTTAAAATGATAGCACAGAAGGGGATCCTAAACTTTAAACCTTGGACCTTAAAATTCGATGCTAATTCAAAAGTATCATGTAAGATTGACAGAAAACTGATTTTTTTTTTCAGTTTTTTCACCCAATGTGGAAGCATGCAGAATGCTAAAAGAGATGCTTCAGGTTCGGCCACTTTTAGAAGAACGCACCGCCAAAACTAACAGCGCGGCCAGGGATATGAAAGCCATGTTCAACTTGGGCAGTACCTTAAAAAATTGGGCAGTACCTTAAAAAAAAAAGTTTTGGTTCAAAATTCGTGATTCAACATTCATTAGTCAAATTTATATTTTTCGATAAATAAAATGAGACGAAAGCTGTGCCCGAAGTCAATCCACTATGAATGCTTGATAACCCTCAAAGCTAAGTATTATTTAACAAGAACTTCAATCGGTTGCACTTGAGCGGAGAATGACGTCCCGATTTTATTCCGACTCTGAATGAGACCCTTCAATCTTATTTCATCTGTAATTAATGAATCCTTCCTTTCTTGTTCTCGCAGATAATGGTCTGTAAATGGGTACCATGCTAATCAAATGGCAATAATTGTATAACAGCAGCAATAATTAACAATATTAAGGTTCATCACTTATATCTAGTATTAATAGTAATTATTCATTTGCGAATCCAGTATGAACGTTAGAAATGATCAAGATGAATACATGTGAATATTCCTAATGCTAATCATTGTGATCAAATGAACTCAGGTTAAGTAGGCATCTCCGTTTGTCAAACAAGTGAAAAAATATATAAATGCAGACATATTCCACACTTCTCCTTAGATTTAAAATCCGTAGGTTAACCTGATGAGTTCGGCTTTAATCCAATAATTACTCCAGTCGATTCGTTTTTAGAAAGAAAATGATTTGCACTTGTGTTTCTGAAACAGGTGCGGTAGGAAACTTTGTTTTCGGAAGGATGTTTCGAATCCGTTGGCCGCTATTAGTTTCAGAAATCCTTGTTTTGGCTTAGCCTAGATTATGGTCACTAAGCAGAAGAAATTCATTAACCATCGTAGATCTTATTCAGAGTCCTTAGGCACGCTTAGCCGGGGGGGAACATGCTTGAAAGAAAAAAGGGCGTATCTGCCTTTACTTATCTTTTAAAAACAACTGCTTTGTTTCGAAGAGCCGATTGTAGGCTTTATCATGAATTCGTGGCCTTATTCTAGTAAACGCAAGCTTGACTTAACCGCGAAAGACTCTCGTCGTTAGTTTAAGTTCTACTCTCTTCACCCCCGGCTTCTCAAGGTGTGTCAAAAAGATTTCGGAAATCGGGGCGGTTGAACTCCTGTTGGAGCTTCACAAACCATTTAAAGGCTGCACGACCTTCGCTACGACCCTCCTCTGTTCCTCGTTAATTCTATTAAAAGTCGGCAAATAGCAAAGTTTTTCTTATTAACATCAATTGCACGCAAGGAGGGCATTTTGCAAACAAGGAGGCTAGAAACAAGAAGACAAAAGTTCCAAAGGCGAGCTTGATTCGGTATTGTCTGTGGTCGTCTCAGCGCAGGAATTTGTTTAGACATACATATGTCGAGCATTGAAGCGATGTCTCCAACTCGCCAAGAGATGTATTTCCGGAATGAGGTAAGCCTTGGCAACTCTGTGTATGTTGCTTTTCCAGACATAGTATATAATTGCCATCGAATCATCACTGCATGATTTCTAATACTATCATTACTAAATATCATCACTAACATATACCTGTCTCATATTTTGATATATTTTGATATATCTTTTTACATTGGCAATGTAAATATAATTTTTATATGCATGTGACTGCATCTAGATGAATGTACGAGTTAGAAACGTTTAGATCGCTTTTGAAATGCGCGGGCGATACTCGTTGCTGTTATGAATATTGTAGAGACCGCTCCATCGGCAATATATTAGCATCATATGAATTAAAGATTTCTTGTGTTTAAAAGTAACGAATGATAACGAGGCATGTAATTGAAATGAAGATACTCTGCAGATTCTTTTCAGAGAGCTTTAGATGTAGTTCAGGCTAACAAGTCCTAGTTTGTTGTCGTAGATGTTGCTGGCAGTGAGAAGGGGGAAAGAAATTTTGTTTGGTCGATCATACTTCTGCTATCTGAATTTGGTAATTACCACAATATGCGGGGCCCGAGGAGTTTGTGTGTGTGTGTGTGCGTTTTTGTGTGCGTGCGTATGATTGCGTGTGTTTGTGTCTGTGTGTGTGTTTGTGTGTACGCGCATGTGTACTTTTATGTCGACGTTTGTCTCCGTATCTGGGTCAAGCTTAGAACAAACGACGTCCAGGGAGGACTGGAGTACCATATTTTGGGATGTCTGAATGCTTCAGCTTTCAGTAGTCGTTTGTGGAACTCAGACTATAAATTCTTCCCTGCTCTTCTAAGAACCATCCAAACTCCTAATTGATACACGGCCGTTTTAATATCTTCGAGTTCTTAAGCCAGTCATCCCTAAAGTTCAATATCTGACTCAGTTGTGTTTACGTATTTATTGCTTGCGCGCGATTCTATTAGGCTTATGGCATTCTTTCCATGCAGAAAGATACGCTGCGAAGTCCTTGGTAGCTTATCAGTTGATTGTAGACTGCTCGTCTAAATATGGGCATAAAATCCTAAGCCACGAAGCATCGGGAAATGCCTAAAGCACATCAGCTAAGAGTAAGCGCCTCTTTATGGAGATTAAATATTAAATACGAAATGGAATCTTCTTCTGGAGTCATTTGAGGTTTGCGCAGGAAAGCTTAAACTGAAATCCGTCCATCCACCCATCCATCCGTCCGTCCACCCATCCATCTATCCACCCATCCATCCACCCATCCATCCATCTCATCCGTCCGTCCGTCCGTCCGTCCACCCATCCATACATCCATACAGCTGACATAACCTGACAATTAATACTGGAATCTTTATTGCAATGTGATTACAAGTGAGAGTCCCTGTACAAAAAATTTACGCAGTGTAGAATAACCCTTCCTTGTATTGGATTTGTCCATTATGTAAGAAACGCTATGCTGCTATATGGTAAACATCTGTCACAGTGATGGGATCATGCTAATGGTTGCTCAATGATTAGATGTTATGGTTTCGCTTGGAGCATGCAATGAACAGCCTACTTTGCGCCTGGGCAGATAAAGAAGAGCCTGCACAGTGCTCAGATCCTGATCAACAATAGTTTTTTCTGTGGGTGCATTACTTCCTACTAATCCCTCCCAACTCTGCGATGGTACATTCCTACTTTTTAACTATATCTCTTGCAAGCGCAAGGCACTCTTGGAAGCGAGCAACTATACATGAACTCGAATTAAGCAATTCTCGCGCAGGGAGCAAAAGGATGCCAACGGAAAAGGCAAGCTTCAAAGATTCTTTTTCCCATCTTGGCGAAAGGAGAAACGTAAGTGACCCATGGTATAAGCGAAAGAAGATTAACGTTGTGTGACTTCAATGAGTCAGCTTATTGCAAGACACAGAAGATGAAGCAACGCTAGATATTGTTAAAACGTCTCAGTCTTCATAATGGAGGTTATTTTTTCTACTATACTGGAGATTAATATCGGTATCATCAGCCAAATGGTGATGCTACCGATATTGATCTAACATTCATCAGACCTCACTGAATTACATATAAATACAAATGATACAATACAAAAATATGTCTTAATTATATGCAAGTACCCTCCTCTAAAAATAGATACCCTGTAGATACGCTATACCCAGAAACTCTATAAACTATACCAGATACCTGATAGATACCCTAAAAATATGTAGGTGTCTACAAACGTTTCATTAGCACCAACATGACCATACCATGGATGCTGGATTTGAGATAAAAACTCAGAATCCTTTTTAGGAGGTTAAAGATTCTATGGTGAATTTAGCGAAAGCATTTGCGATCTGCAAGAACGCGTGAAATTTTAGCTAGTTAGCTCTTAGCCAGTTGATGACACTTGACTTCACGATACCTCAGTATAGCCCTTCGAATCGTAAGCTTTTTGTACGCTTGAAAAATCTTCTTCCCTCGTGAAATTTCAGCTAAAGTAGCAAGGATTTGTTTGTGATTAGTTTAAGTTGACTTGCGATCGAAACCACTCGGCACATGAATGTAATTTCTGAGATTTAAGGAAGTAAATTAAAGTTTTTTGGTTCTTTTCAGGCGGATCATCTCCGACAAGACCTGGTAGCCCTTCAGGCCGAGTTGGAAGATGCAGACACTCTGATCACCAGGCAAAAACGGGAGCTTCAAGATGCGAGAATGAAGGAAGGTGAGCTTCAGGCAGAAAACATACGCCTACAGAAAGCCAAGAAGCGATTGCAGTCAGAGCTTGATGAGATGAATTTGGCCTTGAACAGAGAAAAGAACGACATAGCTGATCTCACCTCCCGCGTCAAAAAATTTGCCAAGGTATGTGCGTACACAGATGTGCTGACCTCTTTCTAGAAACGTGATGTGTAATGTTGGCATGTGTTTAAATGTTGGCCCGTTATTTATCTTTTGAGCTTAATCGTATATTGCGGAAAATTGTAGAAGCAAGACCGGGAATGCGTTCTGACACTAAACCACTGCAGTGGTAGTAGTAGTAGTAGTAGTAGTAGTAGTAGTAGTAGTAGTAGTAGTAGTAGTAGTAGTAGTAGTAGTAGT
>QQSS02226053.1:0-10512 GCA_003687565.2 Craspedacusta sowerbii | reverse complement strand
GAGACCACCACGTGGCGAGCAGGATACAAAGAAACTGCAACTCCACGCAGGACATGCAAGCTTAGCAAGCTTAATAGGAACATTGGCTGTTCACGCAAGCTTGGTAAACATAGATTACGAGAATCTCTTTGTGTCTAAAATAAACTGGATTGTAGCAAGAAGAATTTTTCTATCAATAATGTTATTTCGCTCTCGATGACCGTACATGAGAATTCTGCGTAGCTCTTCAGCGCAAACGTCTAGTACTGGAAACCCCAAAATACCAGAGACAGTGTTAAGTAGAGGGGAACATCTTCTTTATCAGCAGCAGTAAAATATACCGAATCTTCGTTTGTATAGCATAAGAGTCTTTGAGAAGATGAATAATAAATAGAGAACTATACCAAAAGAATGAAACGACTTTTAAGGAATAAAGTTAACGCAGTCACTTCTGCATTGTATTCAACTGGCCTGAGGTTATCAGGATCCGTAGTCAATAGTTAGTAAACATCAACTCAAACAAAAGTGAAACGTCTCTATGACACTGCTTACTATACAATTAAACTCTTTCAACAAAATAAAGCCCTTCGTACCTATTACATCTAAGCAGAACATACGCCAACAATAATAGATCAATCCGCTCTTTAGGGGAAATACTGGTTTACAAAAGCGCTTAAATACTATAAAGTAACCACAAAAGCAATTGTGTATGTGAATAGTACGCATAAGAAGTCGTAATCAAGGACCTCACTTCTCTCCCAAATATTGTTTTTGGATTTGACATGTTGACATTGATGCCACTCAAATAGTTATATAAGCTTGCACCTTGAAATTTAATGCTACTGGTACCATAACGTTTAGTCCGTGTCAATGGCATGGCAAGTCTGAGTGGGTCGCTCGTCCGAGTGTTCTTTGTAGGGGCGTGGAAACCAAATAGTGTGCGTAGAGATTTTAGGAGCCGGTTATCGTGCCAGTCATGCATAAAGAAACATTAGTTTACTTTAATAGCATCTTTGAGCTTCAGTATTTTCAATTGCGAGAATAATTCAGAGGTAAATGCATCATACCTCGAGAGCGTATGTATTCTCAGAGCTTTTTGTTGCAACTCGAATATTCATATCGAATATTTATATATCGAATATTCTGTCGACTTTACATTTTCCGGCTAGGCCCCAGGTAAGGCATCCGTAGGTCATGTGGGAATGGAATAGGCTATACTAGAGTGACTTAATGGTCCGAGCGTCCACGTAGTATCTCTTTTCCACGTAGTATCTCATTCCACGTAGTATCTCATTTCAAGTAGTATCTCAGTAAGCAGCCCGAGTTTTGATTCTCTCACTTAAACAAAAGTTCTCGTTCTGACTATGATTTTAGTTGTTTTCTTGTAGTCTGTCTTACCACCTCTATTTCGTTCTTAAGCACTTTTAGAAAGCAGCTAACTTTCAAAACTAGGATAAATTTGCCGGCTTACAATGAAGCAATTCTCTTTGGGTGAACGGTTCGAAGTAATCGGCGCAAGAAACACCCAAAATTCGCCCACCCGATTAGGGATTAGTTGGTTTTACTAATTTTGTAGTAAGGCTGATATGAAAGTACGCTTTTCCCGCAACTGGCTCTAGTGCACTAAGGCAAGGTCTAATATTTAAGGATCTCAAGTAATAAAACTTGTCGACCCTTGCAAGTGCATTGTTAAGGTGTATGGCTGAATCGAGGGAATCACGCCAAGTCTGATATCATCTAGGGCTCCAAATGAACTAAACCTTCTACGCCTTGCACGGAAAGTTCTTGCAGAGCTGACAGAAGTATTATCCGGGGCCATAACTTTTACGCTCGTATTACATTTCATGGTTTTCCTTAAAAAGTTTTCAATTTTTACGCTCGTATTACATTTCATGGTTTTCCTTAAAAAGTTTTCAATTTTTAGAACCTCCCTATTCATTCGACGATTCAACTTCCACGACGCAGCTTACCTCGACCTCTAAACTGGTGAACTGAAGTGTCTTTGTCTAACGAAGTCATCAAATCCAGCTTCTTCTTGAGAATGCGTTTTTCCGAAGAATCCAAAACTGTTTAATTACACTCTGACTTTTCCCCGAGCCCACCTTTTATCGACTTGCAAGACCAAACCCAAAGTTTAGTATTATCGATCCACAGTTGAAGGGATCATGAGTGAAAGATATCCTAAGGACTGCAGTCTGTTTTCTGAAACATTGTCGAAACTAGTTTTTGCTTCTGGGAAATGGTTTCGTTTTAATGACTTTGAATTTATGAACCGAGAGGTACCTTAACGTTATGAACCCCCAACGTTAAAGTTATGCGTATTGAAGCGAATTCAGTGTTGATGCTATAAAGTTATTTCGTAGATTTGGTCGAATGAACGCACAAGCTGATAACTTATTACTTTTGAATCATTTTAATAAATACGAACAGACAATGCTCGCGAGTTGTGGTTTTCGTTATTATTTATTGTATTTCATACGTGACGTCAACCGAAAGGGAGTCATAGTCGACGTCGCGTGAAGGAGGGTACCCGCAAGCACGACCAACTTGCTATAGCTTGACCGAAGGGGCAAAGCAAGTACTGATCACTTAAGTAAGGTTGCTCCTGTCGAAGTAAACTTGGTGACTTGGTTACTTCGCCCTTGCTCTTGATCACCAAATATGTTGATAAAGTAGGGCGGTTAGAAATTAACCTTGGGAAGGGGCGCCTCGGCTTCTCATTGTTTGAGTTGGCGTTATTGATTTTGTTTGTTATTGTGATCAGTTCCTTGTTGGTAGATGGGTAGAAGATACAGATATAAAGCAATGATATTAAGTTTGTCATGCATTTACCAAGTTTTTAGAAGTGGTAGGTACACATGTTGTGACTGCTACGTTTTCGGTTGTAAAACTTACAGCGTACTGATTTGAAGTAGCACTCAAACATACGGTAGGTTTTGTCTGTTTTCAACTGCTAGCTGGTGGAGTTGTATCTTGCTAAGATAGATTTAGCAGTCACTCTAATTTGATGGAGTCTGGCAGTGCCTGAGTTGGATGTTTTTCTTGTTGCTTGCTGATATTGTATTTTTTTCAGGTCATACCATTCTCATATTGATGCCTTCACTAATCAGGCAAAAACATTAGTGACTTCAGTATATAGCCAGGGCTTTCTTGATATAAGTTTTGGGAGATTTTATCAAACATTTCTTAAACCGGGCTGGTGCATTTAATTTTGGTTAAAGTTGTGTCGATATATTTAGAGTCCAAAATTATTGATATGGGTTTTGTTCTGCATAGATTCCCTATATGTTTATGCAAGTTGCCCTGATATGTGGGATTGTTAAGGTCTTAATAAATTTTTCCAAATTTTTGTTGCTGCCAGTTTATGAAGTTGCTTTGTTGTTGTATAAGCCTAAAAAGAACACTGAGAGTCTCTGATTTTTGGCTTTCATGAAACCTAATAACTGTGCTTATGCTTAGGTATCTATCACACCTGTTATAGTTACCATGTTCACATGACTACACTGGTAGAGGTTGTAAGGACTTCTCCTTTGGCCGGATTCACGACAAGCAATCCTTCTCAGCACAGATTAAGTTCATCATGTCACAACAATAATGATATATCTTCCAATGAAAACCACAATGGTTCACCTTCTTCACATCCAGTAACTACTCTACCGCGTCAGCACTCTGTGGCTTCTTGCAATGGGTCTGATGATAAGCAGATCCCTGCCTTGTCTGAAGGGGATTGCATAAATTCATCTAGGATTTCCACAGTGAAGCCTCGCCATGGAACGCTGCTGCGTTTATTCAAACTACCAAAGGTTCATTCCCGCCATAAGCCTTCAAGTAAAGGCCAGCAAGAAATTCAGCAGCAAAAAGATGATGGAAATTCAGACTCCGCAAACCCGCCAGGTGGAGCCAATTATGGTTCTGCATCTGGTAACAATGATTCTGTTGTAGGTACACCTGGCTTAGTAGGCCTGTACAACTTGGGAAATACCTGTTACCTAAATGCTGTTGTGCAGTGCTTAGCTCATATTGACCTTGTAAGTGAGTATTTTGTGACAGACAGTTTCAGGAGAGACATTGGCTCTCAAAAAGCTGGTATATCGACGTCAAGAACATCAAACAGCATTGTTGATGGTCGTTTGATGTTTGCCTTAGCTGAGTTGATCAAAAGTTTATGGCAAGCAGATTCCTGTGACACTATTGTATGCAAAGATTTTTATTCTGTTGTTTCTGAGTATGGGCAGCAGTATGCAGGTGTGGATCAGCATGATGCACATGAATTTTTCATGTGGCTGCTTGATAAATTACATGAAGACAGTACAAAAGTATACAAAGGAAAGTGCAAACATGTCAAGGTAATATTCTCATAATTTGTTTTTTTATTTTATTTATATCCTCACCTGCTGTTCCGCTTAGTCATTGAGAGCGGAAGAATCCCATTATTAAATATTATATTAGATCGATATTATCAGTTAGATGTTTGGTTTGTCACTTTGCATTTTACTATTTTAGACAAAGAAACAGCAGTCTGAAAACGATCAGGCTGTCCTTGCTCTTGCTGCATATACTCAGTTCCACCAGAGCTACATTCAAGGACTTTTCCTGTCACAGTACAGGTCCTCAATTCGATGCTCTAATTGTGACAGCCTGTCAAGCACCTTTGACCCATTCACGCTAATATCTGTTCCAGTTCCCCAGGATGATCATCATTCTGTTTTTATTACATTTATATTTAGTGTTCCTAGCATGCTTCCTGTCAAGTATGGATTTAGTCTGCCAAGAAAAGCCTCTATCAGTCAACTGAAAGAGCAGATTTCTGAGTTGGTTCCCATTTCTCGGCAGTCTCTTATTTTGCTTGAAGTGCACGAGGATGGGAGGCTGATCCATTTGAGTGCTAATCTGGTAGGGCTTCTCAGTAATAATGAAGACTCGCTTTATGCACTAGAAATACCGGAACAATGCTTTTCAGATATTTCATCTCCATCCGTCTTCATTAGAGACCAAGTTCCTGTCTTGGCAAATGCATTGATTTTGGTAGTGTCAAATGTGGAGGTTAATTACAAGGAGCAGAAAAGGTTTGTCAAACCTTGGTTGCAGTGTATTGTGGAATTTGAATAGCAAATTTTTCCTTTCTGATTGTGTCTCCCCGCGCCGGACGTCCAGTGTAGACATTACTTCACTCGCCTTAGACAATTCATTTTAATATCTAGTGCGACGCAAGTGTGTGCATCATGCTTTCAAAGTAATTTCATCATTTCCACAAACAATTTGCATTTCAATATTCACTACCATGAAGCAGCTATTTGAATTATTTACCTCCGGTCGTAACCCTGACATTCCGGTGGACTCAACTGTGTGAAGATCCTCTGCTCTTTAGAATCAGTTGAACGGCCAAGCTGTTCTTTTTTTTTTTTTAAGCCTATATAGATCCATTTATACTGCCTATGGGGATGTAACTGTGGGGATAGTAATTATGCATAGATCAGTGCGTTATTAGGACATTCCCTAGATAGTGTAGCGCTGTATATTCGCTGATTAAATGGGAGCAGGTTAGGAATCATCGCTGTTTTTTTATGCGCATAAGGTCAGAGTGTTTCTTGCGACATAGGAAAAGTGAGAGCTGGTGAAAATTTGTACCAGTTTTATTTTGCGCACTGTTTATCGCGCTGGAGTACTTGGAGCTGATCGAAAAATCTTTTCCTTTTTTTGATGGCATTGGTTTGATCGTCTGTAATGGCTTTCATGCTCTTAATTTTTTGGTGGTCAGGAGCGTTTTATGTATATGGAAGTACCGGGTTATTGCTGTCTTGTTTAAATTTGTTTAGATTTGGGCCACCGATGGTGCTGTGTGTTTCACAGGACCTGTCTTTTCAACAGATCCAACTGCTTATAAGACGAAATATGTGCACAGAAATGCGTGAAGCGCTTTCTCACGTTGTATGTTTTAGTCAGATTTTTTTCTAGATATTTGTTTCTACTTTGTTGGATTCTAGCTATTCGATTCCAGCAGTGGCTTGATTTACGACGCGTGTTTGTGCTCAATTTGTTGGATCTTGTGTGGCAGATTCGTTCTGCATGCTGTTAGGGCAGCAAAGCGGTGCCTTGTTTTCTTCTCTGCTAGGTCTTTGTAAGTATCATATTCCGATTAGACGCGTCAGTTATTTAGTTTTTAAGTTTGATTGTAAAGATGTAGAGCTTCTAGAGTCTCTAGCCACAAGCTATTCGAGTAGAATCTGCGAATGATGTTTCTAGTCTGCGCGATGCTTTGTGATTGTGGGCTGACTTGCAGGCAAATGCTGAGTTCTGATCAACGTTCCGATCAACGTTTCAGATTAAATCTAGACAAGTGCGCCTCGGACTCCGCCTTTGTTCATCCGGACGCTTGAGTTATCTCAACAATGCGGTTGAACATCCGCTGAAGGAGCCAGCACCTGTAGCGTGAGTTTCTTTCTTATCATTGCCGAAAGGTTTCTGTGCCTTTTAATTGAACCTTTGGTTTTCGGGCTTGTGAGGCAATTTGCTTTAGTGATTATATTTTCTTTAAAGCGCCATGCAGACGTAACGGTAGTCAGGTTCGTAAACTTGTACAACCTTTAAAATTGCGTTTGCAATGAACTGCGGTATTAAATGATGTTTTTTTTTGTGCAAAAGAACGTGGGATGTGCGAGCTATCGCGCATCATCCAAAGTTTAGGAGAAGCTTTTCAAAGATGTTCTTGGATACTACGAAATTCCCTTCTTGCGCCGTTGAGGATTTGAATTCACAGTGTTGGATTTTTTTGGTATGCTCGAAGTTTAGCTTTCACTAGCGTGATTCAATATCACATAGCGAACCCTGCGTTTTAAATGTCATGCAAAAAAGGCACCTACACCTTTCTATTGTTCAAGACCGTTATTGTATGTTGAAGGAGATAGTATAGGCAAACTTTCTATTAGCACTTGTCCCAGCCCAGCATTATCGTGTATGTATGAACTGTTTCAGCGTGTATACTGTGATGTGGCAGCGTTAGCGTCGTCATTTGTTTTGGAAGTGATCCTTCAGTGAACGAAATATGACGCTTCCTACGGCGCGGTCTCTCCTACGGCAATTGCGGTCTATTAGAGCACGGTCTATTTGAGATTAGTGAGAAGCGAATGGGTTGTTGTAGTTTTTTTTTTTTGGCTACCAAGGTGTGGCTGAAGAATCGTCCATGGGATCGCTCGGCATCGTCCTGCGAGCTTAGAAGTCAAGTGAAGAAACGATTGTCCACCGTTAATAATGGCAGTTAGGCGTGACTGTGAGGCTTATTTCCAGTTGAGCAAGCGTGGACTTCAAATGAGTGATCATATGAGTGCGATTGTTCTATCTTTCGCTAAGTAACTCCCGCTTTGTTTCGTACATGGTCATTGAGAATCCGGTATGAGTTTTTGGAGTGTCCATGCCCTCGCGCTGTTGTTCAGCTCGCGACCTCCTATTTCTTCGTGTCCGCCGTAGATCAGCCGGGAAGAATTAGTGAACACAATGATGGGATAATGTTTACGGTGAATGTACTGCCTAGAGATCATCGAATTGTCTGTGGGTAATTAGACCTGGTCTCGTGAATGCTCACTAACCTTTCAGATTTTCGGGTAATTTTCTTAGTCTTTTGGTAATTGGACCTCTTAAATGCTCACTCGCCTTTCAAATTTTCGTTGACGCACTTTTGTCAATTAGTCTGATTTTTGTTTTCAAGCTGATTTTGGGACAATGAAAAGAACCGAAGCTTTTGGTACACAAATCCGTTCATCAGGGGACTTTGTGCTAGCTTTGCAGCATGGCTAGGGATTTGAACCTTGGCTTTTCTCGTAAGCCGTCTCCCGGAATTTAAGTCACTAAGAAGAGCTTGCTCTTATCACGCACTCGCGGCTTTTCAAATCATATTGGTTTTAACTTGGATAGTCTATTCAGTCTATTCGGTTAGTACTATGCAGTCTATTATATCAGACAGTACTGTGATAGCCATGAATCAGTTGCATTAAATTGTTAAGTGAGATGATACGTGCAAAGTCCCAGATTCGTTTAAAATATGCATTGGTTGTTTTAAAAAAATGCGAATAACATTTAAGCACTTACGTTTAACCGTTACCCATCAAACAAATCCTAAAGGACGCCCTTTATATTATAGAAGCATGCACCGTATGTATGCCAATTCATTGAGAAATTTACTAGTAGAAATTTACAGAAGCCTTCAGAAAATCTCAAATTGGCAGCGATTTTCTGCACTGAAATTGGATTTCTAATACTCAGCCCGCACTTGTAACGAAAAGTAGTGCGTTCTTGATGTTTGCGTCGTATGCCTGATTTGGCTTGTTCACACTTTACCTAACATGCTCCTAGTTCGACTAGGCTACTCTCCAGAAGCAGATGGCTCGCCCTGAGTCCTATCTCGCAATTTGATTGGTCGCAACCGCGTGTATCATTAACAGGAACAGACCGTGGGCCAGATCAGATTGTCGGAACGAATGCGTGTGTGCGGGGCTTATGTAATTCTAGCTTTCTGTTCTTTGGATTATTAGTCCATTCTTTTGAACGAAGTGCAAGGTCCCTCTTTGCATGATTTAATTTCTATGGACTTCGCGAAACGGAGTCGACTCTTATATATGGGAGCCAGCTCCCGACGTTCACTTAAAAGAGTCGGACCACCAATATGTGGTGCCACTACTATGTGCCAGTACTACTACACCACTATATAGAACCGGAGCACCAACATATAGTGATATACTTCTGCTACTGTTATACTGTAATTAGAGCAATGCAGAGTAAGGTTAACATTGTCTTCAGCCAACCTGGCCACTGTAACGTAAAACTTCGTTTGTACTTCTAAGGTAAAGGTTATTCTCATTTACAGTGCGTAAAAAATGCCGGTCTGGTCTCACCATCTGCGGCTGGCGCTTCCAGCACAGCAATGAGAGTATATGGTCCACCCCAGTATCTGGTCGATGCTCATGTGCTAGCACGACGAGCCCCGGGTGTGCTAGTATCTGGCCTTGGGCTGGAAGTAGGTGGGGGTAGGGGGGACGTTGGAATTTCAGTCTGACCTTTCTCATCATCCCGTTCGTTGACAACTCTGATGTGCGAAGTTACAGCCATCCTTGTTTGAAGTCAATGCGAATTTCACCTATGTGTAGGCTGACGATTAGTAACGCGGGTGAATGGCGATTCATCATCTAATTGTTTCGCGATAAGTTCTAACACAGAGGCCAATGCCCGTAAACGAAGTGACCTATGCCCGTAAACGAAGTGGCCTATGCCTGAAAACGAAGTAGCCGATGCCTGTTAACGAAGTGGCCTATGCGCCTGTAAACGAAGTGGCCGATGTCTGTAAATATTTCCAGAAGATCGGTAGTAGTATGCTTTATCGGTGTCTATGTGGCTTCGTATTCCCATCACGCACTCGAAGACATTTTTCTGAAAAGTGAGAGAATTTGTATCACTTTCTCTTTAATTTTTTTGGTTCGAGTGTTACCTTTGGAGCACGTTTAAAAGTTATGGATCACGAATCCGAGCAAATTAAGACATAAAAATTCACTTCAGGTTTAAGAAAAACAGCCACAGAAAATAGAGTTTCTTTGAATCTGGCAAATTTTTATCTAAGTCATAAGTCGGTGTAAGAAATATTTAAAATCACTGTTGCTTTTGAACATACTCTTGTCACGCGTGATGTATGAGAAACTAGTCTGTGAGGTCATTCCTAGCTTATTTTTGGACGTAAAAGTTGTCCACGCATGTCGTTTGTTCTGTGCAGCCGGAAGTTTCCTTTTGACGTCGATGTCCCCGTTATCTGGAAGTGTCCCGGAAAAGTGGCACCTTGTTAGAAATCGGCGAAGTGGCTATTTTATACCTAAAATCGCGCTTAGAACCCCAAGAGTATCGAGCAACAATAACTCCAATTCGATTCCTGGTGATTTTTTTTTTGCAGTGGCTCGCGTACGCTGATGAAAAACCTCAAATTCGTTTCTTGCAACATTGTTGGTATGCGTTTTTCGCACTGTGTTATCTCTCCATTTCAGAGCGAGGCTGCACCTCAGCGATGTCAGCATTCCTGTACTTAATCTTATTGCGGAATGGGAACCTACTCCTCCAGGATGGTATGTATGCGACCTAGCTTACATATCTGCAGGTGCTTCGCTAAATGTTAGGAAAGAATCCTTGAATTTATTGTCTTAACTGTTCTTTGTCGTAATGTCTGATGCATGTTGGGATTATTTAGCTGGTTTCTTCGTGGTGTGGGTTCCCTGCTAGTAGCCTGCTTTATTTGGGAAATTTTATGACGCATATCGCATCTCTAAACTTAGGCATCTGATGCATGTGTTTCCCGGGAAGGTGCGCGAAGACCAGTCGTGTCAGGACGTTAGATTGTCTTTGGCAAAAAGCCGGCAAACGGTTCACTTGCAGGACTGCATAAACTTGCACACTAAAGAAGAGACTGTAAGTATATCCATTTGTTTGTATGTGTGTATGTATGTATGTATGTATGTATGTATGTATGTATGTATGTATGTATGTATGTATGTATGTATGTAT
>QQSS02226052.1:0-22226 GCA_003687565.2 Craspedacusta sowerbii | reverse complement strand
AGATAGATAGATAGATAGATAGATAGATAGATAGATAGATAGATAGATAGACAGATAGACAGATAGATAGATAGATAAACAGATACAACGAGATAGGTGCACGGAATGGAAACCAAGTATGCGCAGTTACACGTCGAACTCAGCGCAAGCGCATAGAGGGTTAACATCTACCACAATCTACCTTCGAATTAATTTTAAGTCTCCGCTTCTTACACGAAAACTAATTCACTTAATAATAACGAAGGCAAACACGAACTACGCTGTCATGAAAAATTAAAAAACGAAATGCATACACAGAAAAAATGAAAGCACCTGGCAGAATCCTTAGCGTCCAGGCTTTCCTTCTCATGCTCGTTCTTGATATCACCGGCTGCCCACCTAATGCAAACAGAGGGAACGTTGTCAATACAACTCCAAGCTTTTACGTAAAGCAACCCGAGGACTTTCCGGACGAGCTGACAGCATTTATATTCTAGCTGCGATTCGAGGACGCTATGCTAAACTAATCGGATATTGGCAATGCGCCATTTACCTGCGCACGAGCGCGGGATGCACAGTTTAGCACCCATGCCATGCTGATTAGTAGCGAACAAGCAAAATCCATCAAATCAAGAAGCGACAGTCTAAGAACGTGAAAGAAATTACGTCTTTGCTACTTGTAAGCAAGACGGTCTATTTGGCCGGCATGCAAACCGACAAATCACCGTCCAGCATTAACGAACGTGCATAAACTTACCTTTTTATTGCTCGTAGACCTTTGTAATTGTCTTTGCAGCAGCAACAATACAGAAGACTGATGAGAAATATAACGCCTACCACTGCCACTGGCACAATAATGACCACAAGATTTCCAGCAACTACAATAAAATCGAACTACGCAATGCTAACGTTAGGTGGTCACAAACACACCATGCAAGGCCCATACGAAATTGTTGTACACAAAGAGGTCCATGAAGGAGGATTATGAGAAGGCCATCGGAAACAAGGCCAAGCAAAGGCGGTGCCACAAATGCGTTTTTCCTTTGGTTCTTTTGGCACATACCGCAATGATATTGTGCATACCTTCTTTTTTCTCTACGCATCTATTGAAAGCCAGTTCACATTTCATTAAGACAAGCTATCCAAAGCGGACAGGATTTCTTCTTCCAGTTGATTAAGGGTTTTTCATTAGTTGAAAACTCTTGATAACACCTAGATTAGACCCCCGAATCATTCTCAGGAACAACGACCACAAGCACTTGATCAGAGAGAACCGTAAAGCTGATGCGACTCGAATCAATCAAGGACATCAAGGTCAAGTCGGTTTGCGCACTCTTGAACAGCCAACTCAAAAATGCGAGCGACAAGCCAACAGGAGCACTCGAGTCGTACCCATCTAACTAGATTGTCTCCTCTGTGCGGTCGGTGGATATGTGACTTTATCAACAAGTATCATAGTCTGTTTGACAAATATGGTGGCCGAGGTACCTTTGGGCAAGCAATTAGTGCTTTAAGAGGTACCCAACCGGATATAATACGCATTTGAGCGCCTAACATCCTACTGGATAGAAATAAACTCGGGGAAGAAATTCTGCTCTATTGCTGTACTGTTCAATCCCATAAAAAGTCGATTGGACGCGGAACCAGGTGTCGCACGCAACTTAGGTCCACGAAAATAGAACTAAATACATCAAACAAACCACACGACATCGCGACAGAAATCATCAAATTGGACATTTGGAGACGAAGTCCTACTTTAATGCACCATGCTCAAAACACATGCTTGCGAATAGGAGCGATCAAAGCAAATGACATTAAAAAAAAAAACAAGCTGCAACTACTGCTACTACTGCTATGGCTGCTGATGCTGCTGCTACTACTACTACTATTACTACTTCTACTGCTACTTTCATTTTAGTATGTATACAGATCGCATCCTGAAAAGCATCATGTTCGCAACTTAAGGAAGCGCACATACTAGCATGAAACGACGCATGGCAGAGCAACCATAGTTGTCATGAAAACTGCAGTCATTATTACACGACTAAAAGGCACTCTCACTCCACAAAAAATCCAAGCAAATTTCGATGCTAAAGACCTTACTGACCACCAAAGTCATAAGCGCGTCAATTAAAGTCTTGTTCGGATAACACAGCTGCTATTCAAGACGGATAATTAAAGCTATCACTAGAGACAAAAAAATAACAACAAGAAACTTATCGCCATCGCTAACACGATATGTGAATGATGCCTTATGATGCCATAAAATCTTATATACCTTTACACTGCCCAAACCCATACCACTTGCTACCACATTTGAACGGACTACATTGCTTCGTGCTTGCACACCAAAAGCACTAAGGTAAAAGAGAATATTAATTATAGTAAAAACGCAGTCTATCCGAATGACCTAGACCTAAAATGGCCAAAAATAAACAGTGCAAGATGAAAGCTATCAGTGGCAACCACGATTTTACATATACAAATCTACTCTTATACAGGTCTACTTGCTACGCGACCGAAGTGACACAAACTACCTAGCGAAAAGGTCTAACAATAGGAAGGCCAATAACAAGTAAATGCCAAATACAGCCAGCTTGAATTAAAACACCGAGAAGCTGCTCGCATAAAGAGAACCAACATTGTTGAGTCTGATCATTCTTTGCAAGTGCTTGTTTTGCAAGACCTATCATAGCTATTTATTTCTTGCTCGAAGTCATCGCAACAGAGTGCTTTGATGCGGCTTATTCGAACGCTATTATTACGTCCAGTGAATAACACCGGTGTACCTTGCAATACAATATGATGCTCTGGTTTACGAAGTAAACAAAGCCTGAGATGAAAGCCAGCTGATACCTAACAAACAACCATTCAAAATAATTTTTTTTCTTCGAAACATGTCCTGCCATAGCGCAAGCAGGAAGACAGGCGGGATAAGGGACCCAGAATACAAAACATCTTATTTTAAGAGATTTAATGTACTGAAAATCATCTTTAAGCCCTGCGAACAACAAATTTTTACCCACGTCCACAGGACCAGACAAAGTTAAACCAGAGTGACAGAGCACATAACAACATTGGACCATAACAAGCCCAGAGCCCAGGCTTGCTTGAATGATTTATGAAGACGGACCAACTCTGATATTTACGGACATGGTGAATCGTTACTTTGCTAATGAATCTTTCATAATCCTTATGTAGCTAAATCAAGAAGTCTTACAACAACAAAAATGGTGGTGCAATTTTCTCATATGTTGCTCCTGGAACAGCCACTCATTATCACATTAGGCCTATAATAGCATTCAATGAGCGCTGTAGTAGCTAACACTAACAATAGTCCTATTCTTAATCTCGACAGCCGATTTCAAAATGGCAATTTTTCCAAGGCAATGTAATTGACAGTAAATGGAAATCGACAGTATCATGAAAATCATCATACACTCGAAAATTGCGAAAATTTCCCAACACAAGGCATGGCTTATGGAAACCATTGCTGGTTCTTGCGTGAAGCTTTTACAGCTGCATAATGTTTTGCCTCACACTAAGCACGGTCATTGACATTCATCACCAATTCTAATTAATATGCAAGAATTTTCTTTAAACAAGAAGTTTGAGAAAGAAACGAAAACTCTAAAATATGTGAAAATAAAGTGTTGAAGGTCTACTTCTGTCGCAATTTGTATTGATCACAAAAGTTTATTTAAATCTTATAAGATTCCTAAACACTCAAGGATGCTTAAACTTAAAACGTAATTAAAAGCACTTTCTATGTTACTTTCTATGAAAAGGCAGAATACAGAGTGATAAAAACCTTATCATCCAATTATAGAAACCAAACCAACTGAAAACTAAATCAAACTAATAGACAATATACCACGTACAAAATGACTATCACTCTGTTGAATATCTGGACAAGGCATATCAGGTATACTGATTGTCCTATGAGAAATCCAGGCAGATGCTACGCGATTTGTCACTAGATTCCATAACTTTTTAGAATTTCAGACCAACACTTGACCGTGCAAACTACATGACACATGTAGCACAAGCTTTACGGCGCATCTAGCATTTTTGATTTAAACAAAATTATAACTGTTAAAGTATCTTGCCTAATAAGTATCTTAAGAAACTTGAACTTACCTTGAAACCCTGCCCAACACACTCCTTGCATGTGGTTCTTGACTTCACAGTGCAGTTGCCTCACAAGATAAAAGTCAGGTATCCGCCATGATAACTTTGTATATAGATGCATACTAAGCATGTCTCCAAAACCTATGAGCTAACACCCTTAAAAATCTGCATTTAAATTCCTTCAATTTCACTATTTATCTCCAATAACAAGACAAACAATTTACCAAAATACCTGCAGAAGCAACAGGCATGCTGGGAAGAACCATCAGCAAACCAAGAAGAGCAATTAATGTCACTTTATGCGACTGATCCATCTGTAGGTAAAATTGACAAAATTTTGAAATCTTTACTATGCGTCACACTATGGATTCCAAAATCTCTGGAAAACACTGCAATGCCAAGCGTCTTATTTTTCAGTTGTCCTCTGCTGTCCTCTGCTGTCCTCTGCTGTCCTCTTGAGCACACTAGTATACAATATAGTTGTCCTACTTTCAGGACTATTATATAAAATAGTTATAAATCACTTAGCAGGCATGTTTACCCCGACATCACAAAAACAAAAAGCCTGTAAGTGGTGTCAATCGGAATGACTTGGATCTGAATCAGAAGTCTACAGAAAAGCATGTTTAGACTAAGACTCAATAAAGAATATCAGGAAACAATTGACCATAAGGCTACCGATATCTTTTAAAACTATGCATTCTCACAAATTTTCTAATGAACGTGAATACATGAGGGGCATGTGCAGCCACAACACAACTTTTCAACTGCTGCTTGCAACAACAACTATTAAGCAATGCTGTTTATCCTCACTCGTTTTACATACAGAAATTCAATGCCATGCATTGGCAGTTCTTCATTTTAGGTCGCTCATATTAATGTCAAACGAAAATTCCGGCCTTAAACAAAAATTTCCCAACATTATCGTGTCTACACTTTTCCACCCGAAATTCATTGAGCCCCTTTTTTTTTTTTTTTTTTTTTTTTTTTTGCTTTTTAATTCGGTCCCGTCACAGGTTGCCGCTGCTCTACTTACCGGTCGTCAGCCGACTGTTGTTATGCATGACGCACACGGCGCGGGCCGGAAATTTCGAGGTTTCCTGCGAAATTTCATGACTGTTTTTTGACAAATTGACTGACTGAAAACAAAGGAAAGTGGACACGACATTTGCTTCGCATTACGCAAGCGTCATCGCTGAAGCCTGGCATGTGATCCTGCATCTGTCGCTGTCATAGGCACTGACAAGCCATATGCGATCACGTCTAAGGCACATCACACCTTGTGCATTGTAACAAAAAATGATGATTTGCCTCACGAAGCAGATACTTGTTCATCAAATTTTTTGCAGTGCAAGATATGCATGCACACCTACTCCTGTAGCTGCCTCAACTACGGGCTGAGGAATACGATATGCAAGCACATTCACCTTGCGGTGTGTGTGCATAGTTCTGGGATATCTCCTTCTCCCAAAACAGCCATTGGATTAGTGGCTAGCAAGCAGATACTGCTTCCAACTGTGTTAAATTCATCAAACACTGGAATATTGGTAGAGGCAGTACCTCAAGCTGCTTCTACGAACAATGAAACATCTGTCATATTAGAATCATTGGCAGCGCAGTATGCTCCACAGGAGAACAGTGTGAGTAGATTGCTAGAGAAGGCAAGCCACCTTTTTAGTATTTTGTGCGCTAAGGCAGAGAAAAGCGCAAATGTTGAAGCAGCGTAAGTCTTGTACAGGCAGTTGACTCGAGCTAACTTGCTTGTGACTGCAATGGAAAATGCTAATTCAATCTTTCCAACCCAGCAAACATCAAGATAGCCTGCAAACAAGAAATAACAAAGGTTCTCGAAGTCCACAAAGAAAAAATCAAACAAACGAAAAGCTCCGGAAAAACTAACAAAGCCAAGCCATTCTGAAAAGGTGCTCCTGCTAGAATCATTGAGTGGCAACATGGCTAACATAACATGTACATATAATGATCATGACTATGCTGCTACTCAGGCTTCTTTGTAACAAACCAACGCCGTACGTTTTTGACTGTTTTAGCTTATTTCAGTCTGATATTATTTTGGGCTGGTGTGGATCTTATTTTGTTATGATTTCGTGTAAAATTCTTAAATTGCTCGTCTTGTATATGTTGTTGTGGAAGGCAGTAAGTATCTTTAGAACCAATACTTCACTGCTTTTAATGTACGAAGATTTGACATTCTTGCTGAGCAAAGCCTTATTCTTTACTTTCGCAATTTTGTTCGAGTGCAACCTTGTCTAACTGTGATAAAATCAGCATGTCTACGTCTTCGGTTATACAGATCTTGGAAAACACTAAAACAACGAAGAAATGATTAATCATAGCTTTATAAATGCTTCCCAAATTCGATAAAAAAGCTTTACAGATGTGACCTAATATAAATACCGAGAGCTACCAGAACATGGCGAACAAACCAAAAAAAATATCTGATTTTAAACTACTAAACCGCGAAACGTTCTGCTATATACATCTAGGAAAGTTTGCTTTAGATATGAAGCTGATAAATTGCTCCATAAACTTCGCATCCATCCCAGTCATTTCCATCGCTCCCAGATGCTAATCGAGGCACTGTCGTCTGCGTCGCGAAACAGACTGTGATTGTAAATGTTTTTGTTTTTTTTTTAGTGTTCATTTGTTTTTGTTTTTTCATGGTAAAATTTGTAGTTCGTACTGGCTTCGAAGGGGCAATTTTGTAGGTTGTAATGATTGATTTAACTATTGCGTGTATATTTACATTTGCTATCGTCTGCTTGATCTTTCGGCAACAGTCGACTGTTATCAGTGTAGCATCTGATTGTAGCACATATACCCTTCAAATTCGTGACCAGGGGGTGTATTCCGTTAATTACGCGTTCACGCTCTTCGCGTATGCAGCCGTTCAGTCGCAAGAATTAAGCACTGTGGTCCGTTGTTGTCATTCGCGGGATCCCCATTCCTGGCCGATGTTGGAACTACGGGCCACTGCATTGAGTCCATTGAGTCTACCACAACCCGTGGCCATAGCATTGTTCATTTCTAGCCTAGCAACTCTCCAGTTTCATTGCAGCGTACCTTGTGCTTTATTAACATGTGTATGGAAGGCATGCGCTCAATTGTGCTGTGTGCTTGATTTGCGGACTGGACTCGGTTACGTCGCGGCGTTTACAACACCAACCGTTTTGCAAATTTGTGGTGCACAACCTATTTTACGCGCAAGAGCGGTTACGGGCATACATAGTTCCACGAATTCAATTGTATCGCGCTATACCTGCGAGCCGTTGTATGAGTAGCTGATCTTTCTAATGTTTTCATCGTATTTTCGTCAAGAAGATCGTCTCCCCGGTTGAAGCTTAAATCTACATGCACACGTTCGGGAGCAAGTCCTTTCAGGTTCTTGACCTGGAGGCGCCTTCCGTTGATCGTGTCCGCTCAGTAACAAGAACACGAGTGATCGACTTATATCGTTAAGTGAAAAATATGAATCACAATCAATAATAAGCTGGAAAGCTTGTGCCAATGACACCGTGTTAGCTGTCATGACTGCCTGCGGTTAAATGATGTTATGTTAACCGCGTCTTGGCGGGATTTAATGACTTGAAAGAAAAATTGGAGCACTTGACGCAAATAAGGACATCATATTATATGTGAAATCTCGGCGTTGCTTACTGAAATCAAGATAAATTTGAAGGCTTCCTCTGGCTTAATGACGCCGTGCTTGATGTGATAACTGACACCATGTCTAATCTGACAGCTTGCGTTTGCTTAGTGACATCATGTTATACGCGATGACTGTCATCATGAAATGTCCAGGCTGGGCGTGTCGTGCAAAACACGAACACCCCACACACATACACACACAGAGACACACACAAAACCAACAACAACACGAAATAGATTACGACCACAAGAGGAAATTATTTTTGCCTGTATAACAACAAATAAACAAAAAAATTCTAACCAAAGGAATTTCTCAACAACTCAGGCATTTCAATCGACTCCGTGAACTCGCGCAGGAACAGCAAATTCCGGGAAAACAGCAGACGCTGTTAGATCTGCTGCTACAATTACTTCTTGACGATGCGCCTCCAAGGAACAAAATCAGGTTCCCGACGTAATAGCATTTTTCTTCCCAAACCCCACGCAAGAAGCCATCAATTTGCTTATTCCGAATAGAAATCATTATCTAAATTTCCAGCTGTTCAATGATGCGCATTACAAAAGTGCCGAAGTCCAACGCAGACAAAAAATACTGAATCCCACATTAAAATATTTCTTCAAAATACAAAACATTACCATATGCAAAAATATGAGTGCTTGACCAGATGCCTCCGGCAATACAGCAAAGAAGCCCATCAAGGCTGGCCTACTTCCCGGTGTCAAATTGCTCGTACTTCGGGTCGTCCTTGAACAAGCCTAGACGCAGAGAAAATCAAAGATCACGCACGGGGGATTAGGAGAGGCAATACAGCAGAAAGCAGTCTCCACTACATTAGCCTGGAGAGTGCATTTAGAATCGAATTCATGTCAGCTACTATCGCGTCCTCTTCTTAAACTATGCATAACAGGGCAAGCTAGTTGGAGCAAGTTTCTTGCGTAATTCACGTCAAATAATTTGAAGGAGTTCTCAAACTGCTTCCAAGCCTTTGCTTTTCTGCATATTGACGTACTGACCTAGCGTATTGCAATTGTGATGGTGTTGTTTCTTACGCAACTTGCATTTGAGGAGAAATGTGACCAGATAAAATGTGGGGCTTCAGTAATGGATGGCCAACTACACACCTTATTCATTCGATGGATCGAACGCATGATTGAATGAGACGATTTCTACAAACTTGGTACCTACCGTACTTCATGCGGATCTGATCGTGCTTTAGCTTCCTCTCTTCAGTCCTAAACCATAGGAAAAGTTCAGTTAGAAGCATTACTCGATAGACCAGAATTTGCGTAAATCAAATTTTAAAAAAAGTCATCCAGACATCTTCTTATGAGCTAAAAGTGTACATTCACAAGCTCATAGCGGGTTAGACTTAACTAACATTCAAGTCCGAAATAAGTTCAAATCGATTATAAAGGTATAAAAAGGTATTTTCGGATTCAATGTAAAAAAAACCCCTACTGCTACCCTTTGGCAACATTCCTATACATGAAAATTGGAACCAGAGCCATAATGGCCGCACCTGGCAGCATGCTTGGCTTCCCTGTCTTCTTTCTCGCGCTCGTTCTTGGCATCCGCGGCTGCCCACCTAATACAAACAGAGGCAACGCGGTTTGCACAACTCCAAGCTCTTACCCACAGCCACTGTAGAAGCTTCTAGAGGCATTCGCAATGCTGGTCAAAGTATGACACACTAATCGGACATTTGCACCGCACCAAGTCGCCCGCACACGAGCACAGGATATGCAGCGTAGCACAAACGGCAAAGCTGATTCGTAGCGAGCATGCAAAATGCTTCAAATGAAAAGGCGACAGTCTGAGAACGTGAACAAATTACGTCCTTGCTACTTGAATGCAAGACGGTCCATTTGGCAGGCATGCACACAGACAAAGCCAGGTCCAGCATTGACGATGGTGCATAAACTTACTTTCTCATTCGTCTTTCCTTGCAACAACCTTTGCAGCAGCAACAATAAAGAATGAGACCAACGACTAATAAAACGACCACGGCAGCCACTGGCGCAATAATGATCACTAGATTTCCAGTAACTAAAAAGAAACATGACCACGCAAGACCAAATAAGATGATATTAAACTAAATAAGAAAATAAATATGTGAAACTGCTGGCCCAAACCATCTCAAATACGGGAGCTTATAACAAAGCCGTAGAAATTAGAAATGAGGGTCAAACAAATGCAAGTCGCAGCGTTGCTCTCGGGCTCCTCCAGAGTTGTCCATCAAGGACTGGCAAAAAAGAAAATTGACGCCTTAAGGTGAGAAAGTCAGAATTCACGTCTAAAAAGATCATAGTCGCATGTCAAGCACGTAGCCGCAAACCTAAAACTCCACCACATTCTCTTTAGCGCGTAACTATATTTATTTTTTTTATGCGAGAGAAGTATTTACATATTTAATTGACACCCAAACAGACTAAGAATAGATATAATCGTTCTGTTGAAATAAGTTTCATTACTAGGACAGAAAATTCCCGAGAACCTCTACATCGCGACAAATCCCGAAAACGACCACAAGCACTTGATCAGAGAGAACCGTAAAGCTGATGCAACTCGATTCAGTCAGAAGATCTTAAGCTAAGTAGGTTCGTGCACTCTTGACAGCCAACATCCGGGGTCCCATCTGACTAGATAGTAGGTGTGCTGCGTTAATCGAAAATTGTTGTCCTATTAACTTGTAAGATATGGCGCCGAAAGCATTCGCATCCAAGCTATTAGTGATGCAAAAAGTGCCTAATATCTCTGTTGCTTCCAATATACCAAACATTCTGGAAAGAAATATCTTAGAAAGAATCTAATTTTTTTGAAAAAAAAAATATTCAGTCATAATAAACGTCGCTACGAGCCGCCACTGACCTTGAAGCATGAAATCAAAAGAAGGGCATGGGAATATATAATAATTTATTATAATTATCAACAAATCTAGACAGATTGTCAGTCTAGAAGCTCCAGGACACCAATGACCAGAATCGACCGACTCATGTCTGAGAAACTATTGCTGTCATGAAAACATCAGTGATGCACAATTCCGCCAAGTTAGCCCCACAAACTCACTCACCACACAAAAAAGCAATGTAAATTGCTATTTAAACTGAAGTCATTACAAACCTGAACCACACTTTTAATTAGGCTGAAGATTTTTCATTCAAGGCCACTTAACTTTTTGTTCAATGAAATAGAGGTGGGACGACATAAGAAGAAACATCTTGCATCCCTACTTGCACCGAGATCGCAGTGACTCCTCGTGTCATAAAAAAGGACTTACCTTCGCATTGCCCAAACCCATACCACTTGCCATCACATTTGGAGGTACTACACTGTTTAGTACTTGTACACCAGAAGCACTAAGACAAAAGAGAACATTAAATACATACATAAATCGTCCATATGTACTCTATCAGAAACACCTTGATAGTGACAGGCTGAAAACAAATCTAAGCAAAAGATGACCTATCAGTGTAAAACAAGCGCCTACTTGTTTCTTTGCCCATTGGATAAAAAACATAGTGTTTTAGTACCTGATAGAAAGTCACAACCACTAAATTTACATTTTTGCCTTTGACACAGTTTCTGCTGCTTTGCCGATTGGAAGCCTGGCAGCTACAAGGGTATTAGAAACCAAAGGTTCGACCTGATTCATTAGAATATTAAAACAAGGTGTATCACATATCATAATTTCGAGGTGACTGATCCAGGATGATATTTGAATAACTTTCACTAGATTCCTCAATTTAAAGAATCCCATTATCTCTAAAGTAAAAACAAGGTACAAACAACATTTTGAATCAAAAGAACTGTACATAGCAGTACCATTTCTTGTATTGTAAGAAACTTACTGTAAAACCTTGCCCTACGCACTCCTTGCATGTTGTACCTGATTTGACAGTGCAGTTACCTTATAAAACAAAACGAAAACAACATGAAAGGGAGCACTGGAAAAAAAATTGTGCTATCAGCAATTCATCAGGTTCAAGGCATTTTAACTACATGCCTGGGGCACTTAAAGTTACAAGTCAAGTCAACAAGGAATTCATTTCAAAACACCTTACAGAAACAGAAACAAATAAGTCAAAGGTTAACCACAGAGATAAACTCTTTAGAACAAAATATACCAGATAAACGGGTCAAAAATCACACTGAAACCACAACCTGAAATTGACCTTAAGCATTTTGCTAACTATCATGGATTTTTTGCTGTTCTGCTCAAGTAAGAGAAACAGTTTACCAACATACTTGCATCAGCAACAGGCATGACGGCAAGAACCATCAGCAAACCAACTAGACCAACAAACATCATTTTGTCTGATTGATCCATCTGTTAACAAACTGAATTGAAATTAAAGATTTAAACAAGAGCATCATTTAAAAAAAAGTTTTAATGGATAAGCTAACACTGAGCCTCATGTGCATTTTCTACATCCAGGATCTAAGTCTCTTTGGCATACACTAATTCATAATAACCAAAGTCTTCTTCCCAGAGTTGTGCAAGGACATTATCACTTGCAAATCACCTATCATGCATAATTTATCAAAAAATAAAGAAAGAAGCCCAAGCTAACTATTCAAAGCCATGGATCAAGCTTTTGAAGATAAACACACTGGTCTCAAAGTTTGAAAACTAATACCATGTTTATCATGTTTTGTTGCTGTACTTGGCTTAGCTGAGCCCTATCATCTGTTCAAGAGTTAGGAGTAACACTGAGTAAACCGGTGGAATGGCAATGATAACACAAAAGAGCAACCCACATCTTCTAAAACTAAACATTCTGCTTTTCTAGTAGCCGAGTAAACATGATGTGATGTGCCGCCATAATGATTTAGATTTCTACTGCACTCCAACCGCTGCGTAGCATTAGCAAACTAGGCCGAAATGTGGCAACCAGGAAGAATTCGAAGAAAGCTTTAAAAACCAAAACGCAGCCAACATCTTTCAAAAACAAACATTATTTTTCTTCGATAATTGAGCAAACATGATAACGCGATGTGCTCCCATAACTTACTAACAATGATTTCGAGTTCCAGCAGCACTCCATCAGCTTCGTAGCACTACCACTACTAGGCTATATTGCGGCCACCAGGCAGAATTTAAAAGCAAGGAATAGACCAACAAAACCAAAAAGCAACCAACATTGTGCAACATTACACACTCTTCTTGTTTGTTGATAATCGAGTAAACATGATAACGTGACGTGCCATAACAATCACTTTGAGTTCTAGCTGCACTCTCTAAGCTGGGTAACATTAGAAACTAGGCAGAAGCGTGGCAACCAGGCCGAATTTAAAAGCAAGCACTACACCAATAATCACATTTCATTCAGGACGACGATACCTTGGTCAGCTTTTTGGCAGTTTCGTAAGTCAATTACTTAATCACTGGGACCCACTCACTTGAAGGTCACTTACCGGTCTCCATTGGATACTCTCAAATTTACGGCCCGCCGACCGCATCCGTTCCTCCACGGTCTTTCCTTCGGCCGCCCCATAGAATGAATCCAATTGCGTTCCGTTAATACCATGGGCACCAGGAATGCGTAATAGCGCTTCCTTCTTAGATACATGACTGTTTATTCAGTAGATTTAAAAGAGCTATAAGTATTTTTTTTTTAATTAAATGCAGGTCTCGCTAATAACATTTACAATTCTGAATCAATTTTTTAAAGCCTTCGAAGCAACAAGCAATGTCACGAGTCAATGCAGCGTGCAGTTATAGAACGGAATTGTCAGATAAGGCAAGTCTACTTGGACAGGCAAGCTTGTTGTAAGCGCTAAAAGTTTGACTCGACATTCAAGATTCAAGATTCAAGAATTCATTTCTCCAATCAACAAGAAAAATGGGTAAGCATGCATAAATGCAATAGAGATGGGAAGGAGGGTTCGTCATAGCACTGCTAATTGGATTGAAGAACCCTATGCATTGGTACCAATTCTTTAGTTCTCCACTAGTTACAGCGCCGTTTAAAGCCTCGCTTCGTAGTTCAAATGCTAGAAAATACAAAGCATGTCTTAGTATCATAAAATATCTGTGAGCTGTAGCGTAAGGTCAAAGCATAACCAGATATTAAAATTTTCCTGCTGATCTTGAGAATAAGGAATTCATCAGAGCACGCACAGTTTCCAGGACTGAGGCGAGATATCCTAAGCATAAACTGAATTAATGGATTACATAATGCAGACTGAAGAGTTTGATTACCCAGAAAACTAGGATACTCTATACGATTCCATAACGGTAGTGTTGCTATTTGTGACGCGATAAATGCAACAAACTCGGATATCATCACACGCAGAATGGAAAGGGCTGAAAGAATTTTATTTCTTTAAATCGCTAATGTAAACGTTGGAAAGTAACAAGCGAATTTTGATAAGGATTATTATAATTTCCTAGCTCCTCCAAAATTCTGTAGAAAAATAAAAATTCCCGGGGCGAACGTTTCACAACTATTATTCTTAAAATTTAACAGTTCCATTGACATATTTAATTGAAAATTCCTGAAAATTCCCGTTGTTGTTTACGGTTTTATCGAGAATTTTTTGATGAAATCGCATGGATATCATCGCAATAACTGCAGCACTTGCAGACTAGCGGCTGGAAACAAGAGCAAGTGTTAGTATAGATCGCATTCCGGCATTCCGAAACATGCTGACATTCCTAAGACGAAAACTTACGTACACCGAATGTACCTTATGAACTATGAACCGTGGCAACACTTACAGGCACAGGATGAAACCAACTGTCGCACCTTACAGCCAACCTGTGAGCGTATTCCCAGGAAAAAGCGACTGCCCTTACTACTATTTAGAGGCAATAACACTAACATCCTGAATTTCTTCAAAATGCTGGCCCTAAATAAGTGAACACCTTGCAAACTGCGAAGAAAATATACGGAGATTGTATATACTGGATAATCTACCCCTACAACAACTAAACATACCAGGCCAGAGAAGCTAATAATAGACCGGGGAGGGTTTGAAACTCGTCATACAAACCTGAGTCCATACCACATACAAGATAACCCTTGAAAACTCAGGCATCGAGTCCACCCTACCGCATAACAAATGAAGAGGCAACTTTTAAACTTATGGTACATAAAGATTCAACTAGTGCGCTCGACTTTAGAAGGTGCGAAATCAAAGTTAAAATACCAGTGCGCTGGACGGCCGCGTATAGGGGAAGAATCCCTAAAAAAATATTCCGAAGTTATATCTTTCAACGAAGCCTAATCATAAAATGCATACCACGGGGCAAAGTTATCAGCATCCGTTTGGTGCCGATCAGAATAAGGCAAAAGAAATCTCGTTTGAAGTACAGTCATAAATTTATGAAAACAGCCATATTCATAACGGGAATGCACAGTGTTAACCTAAGTCCTTCCACCTAAGGAGAGTAAGTACGCTACCTAGCCCTCAGCTGCTTGTTTGCAGTAAACCCCGGCTTGTCTTTTAATTCTTTTTATGTCATCCCTCGTGACTCAGTACGAAGTTGATCTTGTAATAGATTGCTCTGCACTACAGAAACATTCTAAATCGAGCACTCTAGAGACTACTGGCCCTAATAAGCATAGAGAATCCATCAAGTTGACAGGAATATCGCGTTTGAGCAACCTCAGAAAAAAGGGGGCCCTGGGAAAAATATAGCTTTTAAGCGTGGTACATGTAGAGGCCCTTTGATAAATCAATTTTCTTGGCCACATTGCCATAATGGAGCCTATTTCTTGGATTGGATGGTGGGTTAGTTTGAGATATTGATTTATGGACGGTGAAGTAAGAGTAAATATACAGAGATTGACTAAGAAGAAAACAAGCAAAGAGTAGTAAGATACTCCTTAACTAGAGTGCTAGAGTTCGGATTAGTGAGTTGAGCATGATCGGATTAATCGAGTCAGATATTGATTGAGTCGCGCACTGATTTTGACAAACTAATCTTGCTGACGAAAGTTCAGGCTTAGGGAAAAGACATTAGAATAGGAAAAACCTAAGCAGTCGTAAACTCCTTAAAGGTGCTTCAACACCTTCAGGAAATGCGTTGTGCACTTATGTCTAGCTTGCGCTTTTACAAGCGCCTTAGTTAGTGCGAGTTTGAGAATACCATAGCAGTGAACTTGAAGTTGCGTTTGTCATGTCAACGCAAGATCTACGTGCTCCGTGTCATCTTCTTGCGAATGGTCACATATTCAGTCTCCATCTTCTGCTGAGAAGGTGCAATGTGCAATTGTACAAAGTTTCGAGAATGCTTCTCTTTCAAATCCACTGAATGTTTATTTTTATGCTGGCACCTCCATGTCTAGCGCGCATTTCATCTTGCAACTCTTTACCAGTTCCAGCTCTACTCGCTTTTTCCCGCCAGCCTTGTTTCTCTCCGCATGGTCGCATTTTGGTGTTACACTGTTACATACAATATTATCGTTGCATGTGGAATTGCCATGACTGCGTACATCTGGAGAACATGATTATCTTGGAGTAAGTGTTACGAAGATATTCCGTGGTAATAGACTTGCTATTAGAATTTGTGCAACGCGAGGTTTACCTCAATGCGTAGGCAGTTATTTATTTCTTGCAGGCTTCCCTAATTTAATTATATCTTAGATTTGTTATAACAAGAAAAAACTCTTAAATGCAGAGCAGAATTGAATGAACAGAATAACTTCAGAGGAGGAGGTCGTCTTCATAAGAAAAAACTCTTAAATGCAGAGCAGAATTGAATGAACAGAATAACTTCAGAGGAGGAGGTCGTCTTTATATTTTTGCGGCATTTGTCCGTGAGAACGCAACGCAATGTAGCTCTCACTCGCATCTTAAAAAAGAATAATCTCTTAATGAGGGAAATGTATGAGTCAGAGTCTTCAAAGAAGCCGAGGGCACTTATTGTTCAATGTCGTGTAGTGATATGAGGAGAGCAAAATCGGCAGTTATGCTGCTGATGTGCGTCCACGTTTTGGAACAAAAATTGACATAGACAATATATATGCACGTATATACACATAGGCCTAGGAGATTTCAAGTAAAAACCTTCCCTTCTAGACCAGGGTTTCTCAAAATTTTTTTCTCCCTGCGGCCCAACTTTTCCAGTGTACAGCAGCCAGCGGCCCAATCGCATTTTCTAGCATTCTTCTAATTTGTTATGCGGTAAGTTACACGTCAAAATCATAATGGAACCTGGTTTTTTACTGCAAAAAACTCGCTGTAGCGCGGGTATACTGAATGTGATAAAAGTCACCAAATAAAGAGAATAATTCAAAAAGTTTATTAACACAAGAGGTGAATCATAAACCGATTAAAACTCACAGCAAAGATAATCGCAAAACAAACAGTAAATAACAATCGCACATAAAAGTTATGATCAAATCAAGTAAAAACAGTGCAAAAAGAATGATAGCTTTGTTGACGCAAACAAATTTACATCAACAAAAATTTCAATGACTCAGCTGTGCTTTTATAAAGTCCACAATGAACTTTTCTTAAAAAACATACAATAACAATAATAAATAAGCACGTTTTCTATCCTATGGAAACGTTTAGGCCTTAAATAAAGGCTCATTTTAACTGATTCCACGTCAAGGTTTTTTACTCAATGGCTCCAAATTATTTCCACAGAGACTAGACTTCAAGGATTTAATGGCATTGGTGAATGTTCTTATATTTGTAAAATCCCATATCTGGTTCAAGTTTTTTGGGGGTTTTCCAGCGTCAAGCTCTGCGTAGTCGATCCCATCCACTCTATGTACCATATTGGACATGAGCCATTTCGAATCCATGTATTAGACAGATCAGCAAACAAGTCTTTCAGAACTGTACCTAGCTGCATGCTCCTTTGATTATCAAAATTTTAGACAATGACCCAAAATAAAGCCGTGTTAACAAAACCTTTCATGGGACCTATAGAAAATTTTTCTGTTTTGTTTTGTTGATCACTGTATGCACAATGAATGTAGGTAATAGCCAGAGTATGTTCATCATAGTGGATTCCAGGCCAATAATAGTCTGATTTCAAGAAAGTGGAAACCTCTCTAAAACTTAATCAGAACCTGACAGTGTTTTGATCAAGACAGACTAAGGCTAGCCGCATGTTGTTTTCAATGTAATCATCGTATTTCAGTTTTTTTCACATTGATATGACACATGGTTGGATGACCTAGAGTGTTAGATGACTTCCTTTACCTTAGCTGCTTACTTATATCACTCAAGCCAGTATCCTATTAGGGTTAAAATTACGTTTCAGATGCACTGCGCAGCGTGGGAGAAGCAATATCAATGCAATGCAAAAGCAATAACAATAAAATATAGTGCTATTAAATGCCATGAGCTTTAGAATCCCATAGCCCGAAGGAATAAAGAAAAGAAAAGAAAACAAAAAAGAATCTAAAAATAAAAATTTCAGTGGATTGAAATGAATCTGCAATATTAGCCAAATGTGGCGAATCAAATTTGGCCTATATTACATTGTAGTTTCAAATAATTTTTTTTCTGTTTCCTGTCCTATGTCATTACATGTTTATGAACTTCGTTTATTTCCATTTTAAAGCGCACGTTTAATTCGCAATCTCCGATTTCAATACTACTGCTTATGTTATTATTTTCCAAATATTTTTGTGCATTGACAGTAGTGCCTTCGGGTTATTGACGGAGTTCGAGCCCCCATCTTCGAACTTCTTAATCGTCAATGATGTGGATCATTCGACGCTATGTCAGCACTGGCATTAGAAAGCTTGATTTTGAATTGTTTTTACGATGCATATAAACTCATCATGTGAGGTTGAATTCATTTAAACTGTTCAGCTCATTTCAACTGGATTTTTCCTCACCCAAAGTTGCAGTCAAAATAAACGTATCGCAGGCAAAAATTAGTGTTTAATCTCAAATTTCTACTCAATAAAACAATTGCCTACTTTGTCAGACTATTAAGAGAGCTCATGATAGGGCAGGATTCTTGAACCGCTAAAGTCCAGCTAAAAGGATGTCTTCCAACTTAAAAACATAAAGACGTAATCATATATTCGTGTATCATTCCCGGCTAGTGACCATTCTGGTATGCGTGAGTAAGTGTAGTGTGAGTAATTATAGCTTTATTTTGTTGGGCATTAGTTTTGCCTAAGTTGTTGCGCGTCAATGCCAGGAAGCGGCACTCTTTTGCAGTATGGCAAAGGAACAGTCCGAATGTACAGACAACTCATGTTTAGGATCCCGCCTAGCGAAAAGGAACAATTAGCTTACCTAGTAACATTCCGTATCGCGACGGGGGACCGACCAATTTGCGTGCTGCTTAGACTAGACTTGTCACGTCTCGATTGCTCGATTTGTAAAGCGCTTCTAGTTCCCGTAGGTAGACATTGGTAACGACACTTGTGTGCAAAGACGGTTTATTCATAAAATACGAATTTATGTGTTTCATTATATATTTCTGGACCTTTTCTGTCACAGCATGCTTAGCATTGTAACTGCTTAATTGCAATGTTCTTGGCTTATCCCGCTTTTTTGAGGGTTGCTAGGGCAGTTTGCCAGCGTTCGTGACACTTTTTTTTTAAAAGTCAATTGTTGGTTTTTATTAGCCATAGGAAGCAGCTCTGACATTCTAATTGTGTTGATAAATCGTAGCTGAGGGGTTTGTGTAATAAGTTTGTAGAGTTAAGGTTTTGAAAGCTCGCAAGCCATCTCATGCAGTTAAACATAAGATAATTAGGGCTTAAAAAGTAAGTGTTGCTGCTAGCATCCTGGAAAAGTATGGGACTTCCAGTATATGGTAAAGGTGTAGTATCCAATTATTTTCTTTCAGGATCCAATGCGATGGACAGTTGCTTGGAGGAATTGCTCCATAGAGGAATGCTGGACGCATTTTCTGTGGAGTGATGGAGCAAGCATTTGGCTTGGAGTGCACATCAGTAGTAGATTCTTGTTTGGATGTACGGCATCACCAAAAGCAACCACAGACTATTATATCCCCGTTGAAAGCACCTCTACAAAACCATAGAAGCCACTCAGCAACTACAGTTAGGAAAAAAGCATGTGTTGGCTGTGACCGCAGTCGTGTATTTAGTTGTTGCACTACCAGGGAGTCAAGTTTTACAAAGCGAGCCTCTATTGTAAACTCGCACCAAAAATTAGCAGCTGTTTCTGCCACACGTGCAATACCAGGTCTACTGAAATCAAATGGGGTATTGTTCAATTCTCAAAGCTCTACAAATTCTGTGCCTCATTTATCACTAGTAAAGCATAATGTAGGGGATGCCCTTGACCTGACAGAGATAGAGCATGCTGAAGAAGGCGCTTCAGAAGATGAAAGTAGTAGTGCCAGTGCAGATGGAAGTAATTGTAGCAGAAAGTGGGAATATGAATGGCCATCTGTTTTAGAGGAAGAGGAAGAGGGTAACATCAGTGGCACAGGCTCAGCTAATGGTGAAACAAAGCATGATGACCTTTTGTAGCTTTCTGCTTTTGTGTGTATGTGTTGCTCCTGAGAAACTAAGTTTAGGCTTTATTCGTGTAAGATCATGATTGCAATGTTTATCAATGACCGCAAGTAAAAATGCCGTATTTTATTAATGGAGATCATTATGTTCATTTACTTGTATAATTTGACTGACAGCAATATCTTGGTGCAACAATTTAAAGCCACATATCAAAACCTCATATCAAAACATTGCTTGTAAAATCCTTGCATTGTATTGGTTGACCATTCCTTGACCTGTTGGTTTTGCAGATCTGGAAGTTTGTCGTGAATGAACTCTTTCTGTGAACACCCTTAGTTCTTTTGTGGTAGTGTATGGGACATCATTTAGTAATCTTGTTCTTGTTATAGATTCTGAGGACTTAACATCTGAGAGTGAAAGCCTTGGAAGTTCATTAGCAAAAGTGTCTCTTGGTGAAGCTCTGTCATCAAAATCGTCCTTCGGTCTGTTGAAAACATCTTTTGCAGCAGCAAAGGATTCTTCTGAGCTTTGCTCTGAAAGCCCATCAAAAGAGACAATCGCTTTGAAAGATAAGAAAGCTAAGCCTGTGCGTTCATTACCTTTGCTGTCAAGCCTATTTGAAAACAAGCCTCCTACATTGTTCGTTACAGCTGAGGATACAGAAGGAGGTCTCATTTTATGTTATTTATTACATGTGCTGTTGGAAGGTGAAAGGAGACAATAAACATTTTTCTCCCTTCTTTGACGCTGATATTTATATTTCCAGGTATAAAATGTGTTCAATGTTGCCTAACCTGATCCTAGCTCTCATGAAATATGGCTAGAGAGAAGCTTGATGGTCAAGTACATTCATGTTAGTTATTTCAAATTCAAATTTGCAATGCAGCTAAGCTGCTTTGCATTTCTATTTGTTTGCATTTCCATTATCTTCATGGAAAAACGTTTTCCTTTCCACTTTTAGTGAGTTCATTTCCTTTGGAAATAAGAAGTATTCTCAAATGGAAATCCAGTACAGTGACTCCTAAAGTTATCCGAGCTAGTCTTGCCAGAACCGGCTTTAAAATAACAAAAAGTAAGGTCGCATTTGTCAAATTGTTTTTCATTTGTTTGTTTCATTTGGTTTTTGTATAAGAGAAGCTGGGCTTCTTACCAGCATACGTTAAAATATTCAGTTATTCGTGGTGTAGGTATGCTTATTGTTTGTGAATGTGCTTGTTGTGTTCATGTTTTGTGAATTCCATGTACCCTCTGTCTGAAATCTTTATGTCCAAAGCCATGCGAAGTAAGTATGGTTTTTAACCTAATGTATGCCATACAAAACGTTTTCCTAGCAAAGCTTTTTTATACTCTCTGAGGTTATTTGGGTAAGGTAGCATGATCTTCTAGTGCAATGATTTTAGGGCTTACTAACATGACGTGCCTGAGATGGCATAGTAATGCAAGTATTATTTATCACACCATTAATAGTGACAAACACTCTAATGTGTGAAAGCAGAAACCTTATTGTATGCTTTCTGCCTTGCACAGTTTGAAAAGGTGGTAATAGAAGGTAAGCTATTATGATATTAAAAGTGAGTAAAATTTCTGTAATGAAATTTTTTCTTTCTGTAATGAGATTCTTACATAAATGATTGGCTTTTGTTATAAATAGAAAACTCGGACTGGCTTGGCTTGTGGGGAAAGCATATGAAATCTGAATCCTTTAGAAGCGTAAAAGAATACCAGAAGGTAAGCTTGGCTTATTAGTTTGATTTTTATACGGAATAGGCGCGAATACACCAATCCTTCATAGGTTCTCCACCTTTCCATTTTCTTCTTTCTTTACCATTTCCCTCTAGCTTTCCTTGTTAGTATGGTACCATAACAATTTGATTGATTGTCACTTAGTTTGATTTTGTAGCTTTTGATTATGAGCTTAAAGGGCGTTCTTGGTCTTGCTTATGTGCTTTCAAGATTTCGACTTCCCGTGTGTGTTTGACTAAACCGCTAATTATGTAATTATATATAGCTTGAAGTGTTGATCTTGCAGGTAAACCATT